>CM061747.1:31580388-31882620 GCA_030979885.1 Lolium multiflorum | reverse complement strand
AGGATGGACCAGATACATAATATAGTGGGATCACCTGTGAACTTGTATAAGAGGGAATGCAAACCAATATGTTCAGCTTTCCATATGTGAGCGTCATGCCAAGTCAGAGAAACAAGTCAATAATGCAGCTTTTGAAGAACAAGATGGCACGCAAAATTATTATCTAGTAGTATGACAAGTTTATTTGTACTACAGGCTAGATAGCAGAGTGATAGCATGCCAAACTAAGTCCTTACTTTGTTAGCTTACAATGAACTAGATACAAAACAATGGCATCACCTGTAGTACAGGGAATGCAAGCCAACATGTTCATGGAGTAAAAAATTGGCACAAACAACATAGTAGCAGGCCATAATTTTTGTAACAACGACTGAGCAAGATAAAGTTATGATGGCTAGATCTACAGAGCAGGGAATGTAAACCAAATATAGAAGTTACGATGCCAAAAGCTATAGAGCAGGGAATGCGAACCAACATGTGCAATTACTTAAAATTGGCCATGAACTAAATAATAGCAGGATGTTACTATAATACCTATAATTTTTGTAACAACGACTGAGCAAGATAGAAGTTATGATGGCTACATCTACAGAGCAGGGAATGCAAACCAAAATGTTCAATCGCTTAAAGTTAGCAATGAAGTAGAAAATAGCAAGGTGTTACGGTCATAGCTAGGAATGAACTAAAAGAGCTTCAGACAAACAAGCATCTGAACCCAGAACATGGCGCTAAAACAAGGGACTTACATTAGGAGAAGCACTCTGTGGGAGTCACATCAGATCTTCCTGGGGTTGATAGATCCGGTGATGAAGTACGCTACATGTGCTACTTGGGGTTGGAGAGACGGCCATTACACTTCATGGTTACTCATCTCGTCTGCAAAAACGTAACGGCGCGTCGTTAGCACAAACAGGTTCCCCCAAGATTAAACAAGAACTTGCAGGCAAGCAATAGAAAAGCGACAGTAGAAGAGTTTAGATCATGGACGGCGCCGGTGAAGCAGATCCGGTTCATGCACAGCGGTGTCGGTGAGCAAGATCCGATGCGGTGGACGACGGATCCGGCGAAGCGGCTCCGGTGGGGTGGACGATGCCGCAGCTGAAGCGACTGCGGTAGACTGCTGGATGAGCATATGGTTTCGAGGTTCGGCGGGGATGATCCGGTCCGGTTGATGACGGCGTCGATGAAGCGGCTCCGGCAGGCAGCCGGATGACGAGGATCGCGAGGGCTCGGGTAGGCCAGGGAAGTCCGGCGGGGATGTTCCGGTGCGGTGGTCGTGGAGGTGGGAGAGAGAGGGACTTGGGAAGTTCCGGTGGGTGGTCTCAGAGGAGAGAGTGAGGGAAATGAATTTTTTTTCGGGGAGTTTCCGGAGCTAGGGAGGTGGTGATCGAAAAAAATGACGGGTAGACCCCCCACCAACCGACTTATACATGGACATTGTTGTCATCTTTACGAGGGTAGAATGGGAAGTTAGAAGCGTGTGAAATATTTGTATTTTTCGGGCGGGAAGTTTTGCCGCTGGAATGAGATTTCGAATTTGGCTACAGTCCAAGTAATACAAAAATATGAGACCGTACTAGTACGGCCAAATGTCACATCAATTCATCATCACGTTGAAAATCGGTTACGACGATCATAATTATTGGCCGTTGGCACAACAGTTCTCCAACGCTTGATCCAACGGTCAAAGCTCCTTTTTTTTTAAGAGAACGGTCAAAATTCATTGGATTCGCTCGGGAACAGCGCGCGCCAAAACGAGTCAGACGAAGATGTTTCTAGAGTTCTCACGGACGCGTCTTGGCGATACATTGAATGCAAATCTTGCAAGGTCAAAAAAAATGCAAATCTTGCAGGATCGTATGTGGCTGCTATGAGCTGAAGTACTCCATGAAACCGTGAACATACATGTAGATGGGAATCCCATGTAGACGATCTGAAGAACGACCCGCTGCATCTTTCACAAATCCATCTACATGACATGATAAACTTTAATTAAGAAGCAGCCACGTAACAATTATTGCCCAAAATCTAACGGGTTCGACAATAAGCTGGTAATTCTCTATTATATATAAACACCAAAAAAATATAGCAAGTAAGAAAGGAGTGTCAATGCCACCAGGACTTACAAAAAAAGGGAATTAGCACTTTGTAATCTCTTTGTTTTTACACATACCTTCTGCTCAGGAATCCAGGGCCTAGGGTCACATCAAGTCATAATCAGAAACCAAAGTCGGTTCCCATGTTCTCCAATTCAAAACGCGTACAAAATATTTCAGTGTGTGAAATAATGTTGAGATTTTGAATTAGAGGGTTGTTAAGCTATTGATTATATGGAGTCGAAATTTGGTAGCATACATAAGTATCTCTGTTCACAACTCACCTGTACAGAAGCAGGAACAGCTGTTGTGTTGCAGCACAACACAAAGGAGAAGCCACTGTTCCGTTCATTGCACTCAATACAGCGATGAATGAACCAGACCAGTTGACAAGCTTCTAGACCAGTATGTAGAAAGATGGAAATCAATGGATCACAGAAAATCATCAGTGTCAAGCTTTAATGCACTAGCCAACGCGACCAAAAGTCCGAACTGATGGAAAGGGCTAGGCAATCCACTTTATACATCGCAACAAAAAGTCCAAACTGACAGAAAAGGCTAGACCGGGAGAAGAGAAGAGAAGGTTTGTGAAAGCGATGACTCGAACTTGAGACTATGGGCTCTGATACCACGTCAAGCTTCATCCACGAGCCAACGGAACCAAAAGTCAGAACTGATGGAAAGGGCTAGGCAATCCACTTATAATATTAACAATCAGCAGGGTTCCGGTTCAAAAAAATCCACATCACAACAAGGAAACGACCACCAAGATCATAGCAATTGCAGATAAATGCACCTACGAAATATGCTCAGACTAAGGAACCATTTTACAAGACAAAGGTAATGACCTGTCACTGTCCCCGTTCATCTCCAATTATCTAGCAGATACTCTTCTTACTACTTACTAGCATTCCTAACCTGCTCCAGTAGGGCCTCCTTCTGTGCTGCTATCGTTCTAAAATTGTCGACTTCTAGTCTTAGCGCAGCTGATGCAGCTCGTTCTACTTGGAGTTGCTCCTTTAGAACTTGAGCATGCAAATACTTTGACTTGGACATGGACTTGCACTTCAGCAGTCCAGCATTCCGTAAGAAAGTGTTTTTGGCAATGCCTTTCTTTTTTATTGCCATAGAAAATGCCTTCACACATTCTTCATCGGTTTTTTCCAGACCGTTTTTACCGGTTTTTGCCATCTCTAATTTCATATCTTCCTGCAAAAAATTCAGTTCGTACACATGTGTAAACATGATAGTTACTACAGAGAAACTTGCTGATAGTAGATTTATCATGTGTATGACCTACTTTTATTCCTACAGTTTGGCATGTCTGATTCACATCACATGAATTTTAATAAACATATATAATATCATATTGACATGTACTTTACTACTCCTATAAGTTGGGATGTGAGTCGTCACAAAATTTCAATCTTTGAGAAGACTTACAAGAACACTCTGTGCGACTTCTCCAATCACTTCAAGTTTGTTCTTCTGGCATGCTTCAAAAATCTCTGGCAGAGTCATCTCTTTGTTTGGTTCCCTTTTACTTGCATTATGTAACATCTGCATTTTAGTACTACCATTTATAAATCGAATAACGTGGTTGAAATGGAGGATCATAATATAAGCTGCACACTGGTGTATATACTCTGCATGATCTTTTACTAAAATATTTCTAAATAGCAGTATAAAACAACATGTCCTTACTTTTTGCCGAATGTGCACTATAAGGTTACGAGATCCCGTACGGCTAGGTAAAAGTAGTTTACCGCGGTTTTCCTGATTCTGTTTAGCCAAATTCTGCAAAAAGGAGACTAGTGAGACACTGCTATAAATAAGAATCCAAGATGTGATCTGGTCTCAGTCTTACAAATCATACCATATTCTTTGGATCAGACCAGTGCTTCACAAGATCTCCCCACTGTTTGTCAGTCATTTGCTTAAAAGGAGATATAGTTGGAACACTCCCAGTAATCTTTCCAGTGAAGTATTTCTTCTTTAGCCTGCTGCGATACTGGCGCAGACAGTCTGAGAATAGACTGTTGAGAACATGCTTTACTTCCTCTTGGTCCTCATCGAACTCGAACCTTAACTGTTCACAACAATATAAACCGTTGGTGTGATATACATAGATCCAACAACAAGCTAGAAGGAACGGGACGTGCCAATGTGGTATACTAGTATGAGTAACATTACCAAGAGAAAGATGACTTACGTGTAACCTGTGCACTAATTTTTCAAAATGCGCAGAGGTGTCTACGTGCTCTTTCCATGTTGGGAAGATAGGAATTTCATTCCTGACGAAAATTCCTACATCCGATGCTAATTTACAAGATTCTTCTGGGTCCAGTGGCCTTCTGCCACCTACGATAGATGAAAGGCGAAATCTTGATTCCATCCCAGCAAGCTTAGCTACGAACATTTTCCCTACTGTTGGGCCCCTCGTTTTTCTTGATCGTGGTGCAACTACAAAGTTAAGCATTACATCAAGCTATCAAGGTAGGTATAACGGAGAATGAAACTATAAGCATTATATATATATCTCTATAAAGTATAACTTTATAACGGAGAATGAAACTATAAGCATTGGAAAATGTACCTTCTTCGGTGTGGGGCTCATCCTCAGGGGAGTTGTCTATGGCAGGACTAATATGGGTCAGTGGGAGATCATCAACAGTTTGTTGATGTTGTGCTAGCAGTGTTTGGCCAGTTGTGGTTGTGTCAGCTGGGACTGGTACAGTGTGTCCTTGGGCAGTATTTCCTACCACAGCTACTGCTGATCCCAATTGTGGCTGAGAAGTTGCCGTGGAAACTTGTTCTGCTGCCAATTGTTGTTGAGAAGTTGCTGTGGAAACTGGTTCTGCTGCCAATTGTGGCTGAGAAGTTGCTGTGGAAACTGGTTCTGCTGCCGATTGTCGCTGGTTGACTGGATTGGTAACAGGTGGCTGATTCAACCGCTTGGGGTGTTCACCACGTTTTTTTATTTCAGTACTCTTAGAATTTTCGTTATTTTCTTCAACTGGTGCCATGAATCGCTGAGACTGTCTAGTAGCAGAAGCAGGTTTCTTTTTTGGTTGCAGCTGTTCTATCACCGATTCAGGTGCCTGTTGAATGGTCTTCCTCTCATTGGTGGTTCCTGCGAAATTCTTACTTGAAGCTGCAGATTCCTAGCACACATAAACGATATTTCAGTCTACATAAGTCCCATATATGATGATATGCAAATGGAATAGAATGAAGAACAGTAAAGGATGACGTGCATGCTGAAACATATATATGATGCATTAAGGAGACCTAGAGGTGGCATGTGAACATGTTTGGTGGGATTCAGGATACAAGTATACAACACATGGAAGTTGCAACAGATATCTCAAAGTAAAAACACAGAAATCACCTGGTGGGGTTGAGGAGAATGGTCAGGCAAGGCATCTTCCTGAGTCAGCTCTCCAAGAGGCTCAGCATGATCAAATTGTGAATCATAACATTGTTCTTTATCTTTGGGAAGGGGAAAGGGTTCTTCTCCGATTTTGTTCAGGTTTGCACTAGAGGCAATAGCGTTACACATGTTTGTGCCCACACGGCTTGCATATCTTATACATATATTCCGTATCCGTTTCTCTTTTAATTCATTCTTCTGTATTGCAATAATATCTAGCATGCATTACAAAAAAAATGCTAATGAGATGGCGGTGCAAGTAAGCAAAAAAATACTTTTCGAAATCACATGCATAACGAATGCGGCCATATCAACCTTCTTGGAAGTCGGCGCGTGTACGCTTTGGTTTCCTGCCGTCGACCATGGAAGCGCCCATCTCTCCAGTCCGGTGGACGGAAGGAGTCGGGGATTAAGATACGAGAACCCGGCGATGGTGACTGTCGCTGACAAGGCGGCGGTGGAAGTCGGCTACGGAGGAGCTCGTATGGTACAGTGGTCGTCGGTGGGGGTGGGGGAGGTGGAAGCTACTCCGGCTTGCTAAAAAGCAAGGGAGACGGCGGAACGTCGTCGGTCACTACGGTGGCCGATGAGAAGGCAGTAGTGCTGGTGTGGGAGTGGGACAGTGGGCCGGCGCCGGCGTGTGAGATGATCCGGTGGGTCATGCAGGGTGGAAGCGTGAGAGAGAGATGCGGGGTTCGGCGCCGCCGGTGATAGGTCTGAATTGAGCGGTCCGGGGGGATAAGATCGACACTGTACTTATTTCACATCGCTTTGAATTTTGGAAGCGGGGGGATTTCAAGGGAATTTTGGGGCAGAGTTGAAATTATTACTGGTTGCTGGAAAACTGTGGAACCCTAGCCTACGAAATCCCAAGTCTGAAGCTGAGGGCCCTTTTGCTGTGGCT
The DNA here is from genome assembly GCA_030979885.1 of Lolium multiflorum. Lineage (NCBI taxonomy): Eukaryota > Viridiplantae > Streptophyta > Magnoliopsida > Poales > Poaceae > Lolium > Lolium multiflorum. Next base: position 31,876,187 of record CM061747.1, on the reverse strand, counting down.
TTTTGGCTTTTGGATTTTGGAAGCCAAAAGAATATAATATTTGTTTTTGGCTTCCAAAATCCAAAAGCCAAAAAGGCAAAAAAAAAAAGGCACAACAAAAGGGCCCTGAGTATGTTCGGGTTCAAGGGGATATGCTTGTTGGTTCTTGGGTGCATATGATCTCTTTATTTCGAAATTCATCTTCTATACATTTTGAAATGTCAAAAAAGAATAAAACGAAAAATGCATGTGTACTTCTTCGCTTGCTTTATACACATAAAATATTTCAATGGAAAATCGAATAGTAATTTGGGCTATGTAAAAAAGAGTTACTCCGTAAAAAAATTGTGCTAACCATAAGGCTTTTTATGAGACATGTTTTCTCTCTTTTTTTACATCGACCATGAAAAAAACTTGTTTTTTTACATCAACCATGAAAAATACTTTTTTTACATCGACCATGAAAAATACTAGGAATTTGCTAAGAGCATCCACAACGTGTAGCCAAAAGTGGTTCCATATTTGATTTTTGGCTTTTTGAACTAGTTCCATACATTGTAGAGGTAGTTCCAAAACCAGAAAAACAGGGAACCGGAGCAAATAGGTGCTCCGATGCCAAATTTCACTTTTGGCATTTGGAACTAGTTCCCTACATTGTGAGAGTAGTTCCATATTGGCTTTATGAGTTGTTTTAGCTTGATGGCGGGACCCACGTTATAAATATTTGGAACCACTACATTGTGGAGCTATTGCTATATTTCACACCAAAGCCAAATTCACCATCGTATCAGATTTGGCAATAGCAACATTGTGGATAGCCTAAAGTTATATTTTCCATCTTGTACACAATTAAAAATATCTTTAAAACAAACAAATCTCTATGTCTAGGTGTACCATCTCTACTAGTACTAGTATATATACACGTGCCTTGCACGTGAGGGCTCTTTTTTTTAGTGAAACAACTTCGACGCAATAAGAATTCGATCTTTTTTTTAACAAAGGAGGGGGGCCCAAGGGCTTGGATACCATTAAGTGCAACAGAGGGGTACATATTACAGATTGCAGTCAATAGTCACTTGGGTTGAAAGCCAATGCAAGCCCGCCTACATGATAGCAGGATTTTGTGAAGCTTTTTAACTTAATTGGTCAAACATGCGAAGCATGTGCCATTTACTTGTACAACTTTATCGGAAAAAAATACTTGTACAAGCTAGTTCCCCTAAGTACTACCAGCACATAAGTAAACAAAAGAACCAGGGACATCATCAACTGAAAACAACAATCTATTCATATAGCGGCTCTTGCATCACCCTTTGAAAATCATCTACCTGCAAAGATGAGTGCAGAGTTTCTGCTCGTGCTTTCACCTGTTCCAAGATCGTCCAGTTGATCTCATGGACATCTGCATCAGCCAAAGCGGTAACCAAGTTGCCAGCCACTAGCTTCTGCAGATCAGCAACAGCATGTAGGCCATCTTGAATTGTAGAATTCCATCCTCGGTTCATTTCTTTGTTCCGCCAAGTGGCCACATCCAAGTCCTTTTGAAGACGCCTAATCTTAGCTTCCCCAGTGCCACATCCTTCTGTTTTGTTCCTACAAACGTTTGCATCACTGGAACTCTGGACATCTGTGCTACAATGCTGCTTGGCAGGGACATGAGCAGTCACTTGCTTCTGCGATTTGCCATGCATAAAATCAATCAGCAGATTAAAAGGAAATATGTTGGTTGATTCATGTCACCACTTTCAGCAACCCATGAGTTTCTAAACCTTAAATGGAGTCTAAAACATTGCAATAAAAGGGTGGGTGCATCATTTGGATGCAGAGGCCGGGGCGACCCTATTTTCAAGAAAAAATTAGGAAATCTGAAATCTATATCTATATCTCTACCATCTATACCACTCCACTCCTGTTGACAGTTTGATCTCTTTCAGTACATTAGATTATGTCATGTTTAAAACACTATTATAAAATTACCTCCTTAATGTTGAGCTCAGGAGGATCCAGATGTGCTGATCCTAGGCGGCCACTCAAATGATTGCTTGCTAGAACAATAGGACCAAATCCCGCCTCCTTTCTACCAATGTCTGCATCACTGGCGCGCTCACTGTCTTTGTTAGGAACATGAGCAGTGGCTAGCTGCTGCAAATCAAAGTTCATCAAATCAATCAGCAAACAAGACATATGAAATTTGAGCAGTGCGGCTAAATACCTTCTTCAGCAGCTGCCCCACGGAATCGTCCTTTTGGCGGCACATCACACGTTTGAAAAATCTCGGCAACGACTTGGGGTGCGGTGATTTTGTCCCATTCCACAGTATGCCGAGCTTGGCTGCAATTATCATATTCTGCAAGATATTTTGCCTCCGAGATTCTTCGTAGGCATTCTCGAGGGGAATATCTAGCAGGCATTACAAAAAAAAACAGATGCTAATAACAAGCAGTGGAAGCAAGCAATAAACTAGTCTCGGAAATCAAATACATAACAAAAGCTGCCGGACAAAGTGTTCAACCTTGGTCGACTGGGGAGGTGGCGCGTTGGCCGTTCGGTTTGGTTCGGTGGATCATGGTGGCGCTTTGTGTACCGATCTCGCCGGCCGGTAAGATGAACCAGTGAGTCGGGGAAGCAGATCCGACGAAGCGGACGGAGTGTGGTTGACGGCGTCGCTGAGCTGGCTCCGGTGCGGTGGATGTCGGCTACGGATGGAGGACTGAGAGGGAGCGAGACGGACTAGGTGCGAGGTAGGGAGAGAGGCCCTTGCTTGTCCGTGGGTGGGGCTGGATATAGGGGAAATGAAAGCGAGGTAGGAAGATAGCATCCTGCTAATTTATGGTGCTGAACTAGAAAATCCCGCCAATATATGGTGCTGAATTGCGGGCGGCTCATAGCTTGTGCACAAATAAAATGGGAAAATCCAAAAAATGTAGTTCAACAAAAAAAACTCTAGTAGGCAAAGTCGCTAGCTCGCCATGAGAAGATGCACTCCGCCAACAAAATGTCATGACAAGCTAGTTTGCTATGGATCTTGCATTAACCCTGCTCGATAAAATGGTGGGCAAAAAAAGACAAGCTAAATCAAAAATAATGGTGGTAGAAAGATGTAACTCTCAAATGTAAACTCTACTAAACAGGGCCAGCTCAAAAATATGCCTCATATTATTAGTACTTCCTCCGGTCCATATTAACTGCCACTAACATACATCGAGAAACAAAAAAGAGAAATCTGTCATGAATAGTTCCCGAATTCAAATCTGAGTTTCTCTGTAGACTATTCCCATCTGAGTTTCTCTTTTTTGTTTCTCGATGTATGTTTCGAATTTTGATCTGAAATTTTTAGGGGTTATCTTAATATGAGCTGTGAACGTGCATGATTTGTTTCAGATTTTTTTCGCAATGTTTAAATTTGGATTTAGGCCGCATGTCACCTCGCTACCGCTCGAGAAATGGAGCCCCTCTCCGCTGGGCTCCATAAAAGCTTCACTGCTCGTGTCAGACTGTTGAAGACACTGGCAAGTGCATGTCAGGGGGACAGAGAATAAATTTCGTCCACGCGTCGGCGCGTGCTGTCTACCCCAAACCCTAAACTCTGTCTTTATGAAGTCAAGCATGCATGAAGAGAAGTGGTTTTTGGTTTCAAACATGGAAATTTCAAAAACCCTCTCAAGAGCTACATTTTGGAGTGACTAATTTTTCATATTCATGATTTAAACTTGTTTAAATGGGCATAAAAATAGGCATAAAATTCAAAATAAATCAAAATAAATGAAAAACCAAGGCACATAGTCTTCCTATGTCATATAGTAAGCATTCAATTAAGTTGATAAACAAGGTCTAGACATATTCAAACCAGAAAAATCATGTATCTACCCCCTAACCCTAAACTCTGTCTTATGAAGTCAAGCATGAAGAGATGTGGTTTTTGGTTTCAAACATGGAAATTTCGAAAACCCTCCCAAGAGCTTCATTTTGGAGTGACTAAGAAGCATACATGCTTACTTTTTCATATTCATGTTTTAAACTTGTTCAAATCTTGGTCAAACCTAGGATTTGACCAAGATTAAAATGGGCATAAGAATTCAAAAAAAAAAAAAGCACATAGTCTGTCTTATGTCATATAGTAAGCATTCAAGTTGATAAACAAGGTCTAGACATATTCAAACCAGAAAAATCATGGAAATTTCAAAAACCTCCCACGAGCTTCATTTTGGAGTGACTAAGAAGGATCGATGCAGGTTACGTTTCATATTATTCATGTTTTAAACTTGTTTAAATCTTGGTCCAACCTAGGATTTGACCAAGATTCAACAAATGGGGATAAAAAAATGAAAACCCAATGCACATAGTCTTCTTATGTCATATAATAAGCATACAATTAAGTTGATAAACAAGGTCTAGACATATTCAAACCAAAAAAAACATGTATGTGGCTACCCCTAACCCTAAACTCTGTCTTATGAAGTCAAGCATGAAGAGATGTGGTTTTTGGTTTCAAACATGGAAATTTCAAAAACCCCTTCCAAGAGCTTCATTTTGGAGTGACTAAGAAGCATACATGCTTACCTTTTCATATATATTCATGTTTTAAACTTGTTCAAATCTTGGTCAAACCTAGGATTTGACAAAGATTCAAATGGGCATAAAAATTCAAATAAAATGAATACCAAGGTCTTCTTATGTCATATAGTATGTGCGCATTCACTTAAGTTGATAAACAAGGTCTAGACATATTAAACCTAAAAAATCATGCATGTATCTACCCCTAACCCTAAACTCTGTCTTATAAAGTCAAGCATGCATGGTGAAGATAAGTGGTTTTTGGTTTCAAACATGGAAATTTCAAAAACCCTCCTAATTAAGAGCTTCATTTTGGAGTGACTAAGAAGGATACATGCTTACTTTTACATATTCATGTTTTAAACTTGTTTAAGTCGTGGTCAAACCTAGGATTTGACCAAGATTTAAATGGGCATAAAAATTCAAAAACAAAATCAAAAACCAAAGCAAGTCTTTGCATGTCATATAGTAAGCATTCAAGTTGATAAACAAGGTCTAGACATATTCAAACCAGAAAATCATGTATATATCTACCCCTAACCCTAAACTCTATCTTTATGAAGTCAAGCATGCATGAAGAGAAGTGGTTTTAGGTTTCAAACATGGAAATTTCAAAAACCATCCCAAGAGCTACATTTTGGAGTGACTAAGAAGGATATATAGATGCTTAATTTTGCATATTCATGATTTAAACTTGTTCAAATCTTGGTCAAACCTATGATTTGACCAAGATTCAAATGGGCATTAAAAATAGAAAAATGAAAAACCAAAGCACATAATCTTCTTATGTCATATAGTAAGCATTAAAGTTGATAAACACAAGGTCTAGACATATTCAAACCATACAAATCATGTATCTACCCCTAACCCTAAACTTTGTCTTATGAAGTCAAGCATGAAGAGATGTGGTTTTTGGTTTCAAACATGGAAATTTCAAATACCCTTCCAAGAGCTTCATTTTGGAGTGACTAAGAAGCATACATGCTTACCTTTTCATATTCATGTTTTAAACTTGTTCAAATCTTGGTCAAACCTAGGATTTGACCAAGATTCAAATGGGCATAAAAATTCAAAAAAATGAATACCAAGATCTTCTTATGTCATATAGTATGCGCGCAATCAATTAAGTTGATAAACAAGGTATAGACATATTAAACCTGAAAATCATGTATCTACCCCTAACCCTAAACTCTGTCTTATAAAGTCAAGCATGCATGGTGAAGATAAGTGGTTTTTGGTTTCAAACATGGAAATTTCAAAAACCCTCCTAATTAAGAGCTTCATTTTGGAGTGACTAAGAAGGATACATGCTTACTTTTCATATTCATGTTTTAAACTTGTTTAAATCTTGGTCAAACCTAGGAAAATCATAAATATATCTACCCCTAACCCTAAACTCTGTCTTATGAAGTCAATCATGAAGAGAAGTGGTTTTGGGTTTCCTACATGGAAATTTCAAAAACCTCCCAAAAACTTCATTTTAGAGTGACTAAGAACGATACATGCTTCCCTTTTCATTTTCATGTTTTAAACTTGTTTACATTATCTTGGTCAAATCTAGGATTTGACAAGATTCAAATGGGCATCAAAATAAAAAAATCAGAAAAATGAAAACCAAAGCACATAGTTTTCTTATGTCATATAGTAAGCATTCAAGTTGATAAACAAGGTTTATACATATTCAAACCAGACAAATCATGTATCTACCCCCTATCGACCCTAAACTCGGTCTTATGAAGTCTAGCATGAGGAGAAGTCGTTTTGGGTTTCAAACGTTTAAGCCAAAAGCCCCATTTCAAATATTTCAAACTTATTCAAATTTGGTTCAAATTTGAAAGACACACAAGTTATAGCACACATAGTGCATACATTCTCACACATACTGCACTAGATGCTAACCCGGCCTATAGTTTGAGGCCATTGGATGAGGTCGAAAAAAATCTTGGATTAGAAATGGGGTTGTTCGAACCCCGTAGTTGGATTTTTTGAACCTTGATCTGTAGTACTGGGCAAAACCCTAGTTTAACCTATTTAATTATAGATTCGTAGGTCGATTTTTCTACCTTTTTATTATTACTATGCAGCACATGTGTGTTTGCCCGTCGAGTGAAACTCGGAGGAAGAGGGATCACTCGGAAGGAGAGAAGAAGGGAGAGAATTATGGTGTCTCCCCTTTTTCGGTGATGATGTTGACTTTTGTGCAGGGTTTGTCAGTGAGCAGGAGGTGCGAGCGAGCGAGCGAGCGAGCGAGTCGAGCGAGGCCGAGAATGAGAGAGATTTTTTTTTTTTTTAGAGGGACGACCGAAGGATCCAGAAGGACCCACAGACTTCCAATACGCATCCTGATGCGTCTTTTCTTGACAAAGAAAATGGCTGGGAGTTTGCGTACCTATTGCACGTGACTTGTGCTCACTGAAGTGTGGGACCTCACGCATGGGCACCACACGTAAGTGACAGACCTGTTGGTGTAAAAACTCGGTTGATTATTATAGTGCATTAGAACAAAGTTTCCTATGGATTCAAGGGTAGGAAATCCAAGTTAACTCATTTACATGACATTATTTTTTCCATGAAGCAAAGTTAACGCACCTATCAATTGGTACATTTTGGAGTGACTAAGAAGGATCCAGGCTTACTTATTCGTTTTCACGTGTAAAACTTGTCTAAATCTTGGTCAAACAAAATTGGCAGAAAATTCAAAAAAAAAAACAGAAAAATGAAAAACCAAAGCACATAGTCTTCTTATGTCATGTAGTAAGCATTAAAGTTGATAAACAAGGTCTAGACATATTCAAACCATACTAATCATGTATCTACCCGCTAACCCCTAAACTATGTCTTAAGAAGTCAAGAATGAAGAGAAGTGGTTTTGGGTTTCAAACATGGACATTTCAAAAACCTCCCAAAACTTCATTTTAGGGTGAGTAAGAAGGATACAGGCTTCCCTTTTCATTTTCATGTTCTATACTTGTTTAAATCTTGGTCAAACCTAGGATTTGACCAAGATTCAAATGGGCACAAAAAATAAAAAAAGCACATAGTGTTCTTATGTCATATCATAAGCATTCAAGTTGATAAACAAGGTCTAGATATATCCAAATTAACCAGACAAATCATGTATCTACCCCCTATCGTCCCTACTGTCTTATGAAGTCAAGCATGAAGAGAAGTGGTTTTGGGTTTCAAACATGGAAATTTCAAAACCTCCCAAAATTCAGCTTCATTTTAGAGCGACTAAGAAGGATCGATGCTTTTACCTTTTCATTTCCATGTTTTAAACTTATTTAAATCTTGGTCAAACCTAGGATTTGACCAAGATTCAAATGGGCATAAAAATTCAGACAAAAAATCTAAAGAATGAAAAACCAAAGCACATAGCCTTCTTAATTATGTCATATAGTAAACACTCAAGTTGATAAATAAGGTCTAGACATATTCAAACCAGAAAAATCATGTGTATATCTACCCCTAACCCTAAACTCTGTCTTATGAAGTCAATCTCTAGGATTTGACCAAGATTCAAATGGGCATAAAATAAAAAAAAACATAAAAATGAAAAACCAAAGCGCACATAGTCTTCTTATATGTCATATAGTAAGCATTAAAGTTGATAAACAAGGTCTGGACATATTCAAACTAGCTAGACAAATCATGTATCTACCCCTAACCCCTAAACTCTGTCTTATGACGAAGTCAAGCATGAAGATAAGTGGTTTTGGGTTTCAAACATGGAAATTTCAAAAACCTCCCAAAAACTTCATTTTAGGGTGACTAAGAAGGATACAGGCTTCCATTTTTCATTTCCATGTTCTATACTTGTTTAAATCTTGGTCAAACCTAGGATTTGACCAAGATTCAAATGTGCATCAAAATTCCAAAAAAATCAGAAAAATGAAAAACCAAAGCACATAGTTTTCTTATGTCACATACATATATATAGTAAGCATTCAAAAGTTGATAAACAAGGTCTAGACATATTCAAACCAGACAAATCATGTACCCCCTAACCCTAAACTTTGTCTTAATTATATATGAAGTCAAGCATGAAGCAGAGAAGTGTGGTTTTGGGTTTCAAACATGGAAATTTCAAAAACCTCCCAAAAAGCTTCATTTTAATTAGACTGGCTGGTTAATTAAGAAGGATCCATGATTAATTACCTTTTCATTGTCATGTTTTAAACTTGTTTAAATCTTGGTCAAACCTAGGATTTGACCAAGATTCAAATGGGCATAAAAATTCAGAAAAAATCGAAAGAATGAAAAACCAAAGCACATAGCCTTCTTATGTCATATAGTAAGCATTCAAGTTGATAAACATGGTCTAGACATATTCAAACCAGAAAAATCATGTATCTACCCCTAACCCTAAACTCTGTCTTATGAAGTCAAGCATGAAAAGAAGTACGGTGGTTTTGGGTTTCAAACATGGTAAATTCAAGAACCTCCCAAAAGCTTCATTTTAGAGTTACTAAGAGAAAGATCCAGACTTAATTACCTTATCATTTTCACATGTTAAACTTGTTTAAATCTTGCTCAACAAACCTAGGATTTTACCAAGATTCTCAAATGGGCATAAAAATCAAAAAATGAAATACCAATGCACATAGTCCTCTTATGTCATATAGCTAGTAAGCATTCAAGTTGATAAACAAGGTCTAGACATATTCAAACTAGCTAGACAAATCATGTATCTACCCCCTAAAACCCCTAAACTCTGTCTTATGACGAAGTCAAGCATGAAGATAAGTGGTTTTAGGTTTCAAACATGGAAATTTCAAAAACCTCCCAAAATTCAGCTTCATTTTAGAGCGACTAAGAAGGATCGATGCTTTACCTTTTCATTTCCATGTTTTAAACTTATTTAAATCTTGGTCAAACCTAGGATTTGACCAAGATTCAAATGGGCATAAAAATTATTCAGACAAAAAATCTAAAGAATGAAAAACCAAAGCACATAGCCTTCTTAATTATGTCATATAGTAAACACTCAAGTTGATAAACAAGGTCTAGACATATTCAAACCAGAAAAATCATGTGTATATCTACCCCTACCCCTAAACTCTGTCTTATGAAGTCAATCATGAAGAGAATTGGTTTTGGGTTTCAAACATGGAAATTTCAAGTACGTCCCAAAAGCTTCATATATTTTAGAGTGACTAATTAAGAAGGATCTTGGATTACGTTTTCATTTTCATGCTTGAAACTTGTTTAAATCTTGGTTGAACCTAGGATTTGACCAGAATCAAATGTGCATAAAATTCTTAAAAAATAGAAAAATGAAAAACAAAAGCACATGGTCTTCTTATGTCATATAGTAAGCATTCAAGTTGATAAACAAGGTTTAGACATATTCAAACCAGACAAATCATGTATCTACCCCTAACCCTAAACTCGGTCTTATGAAGTCTAGCATGAGGAGAAGTCGTTTTGGGTTTCAAACGTTTAAGCCAAAAGCCCCATTTCAAATATTTCAAACTTATTCAAATTTGGTTCAAATTTGAAAGACACACAAGTTATAGCACACATAGTGCATACATTCTCACACATACTGCACTAGATGCTAACCCGGCCTATAGTTTGAGGCCATTGGATGAGGTCGAAAAAATCTTGGATTAGAAATGGGGTTGTTCGAACCCCGTAGTTGGATTTTTTGAACCTTGATCTGTAGTACTGGGCAAAACCCTAGTTTAACCTATTTAATTATAGATTCGTAGGTCGATTTTTCTACCTTTTTATTATTACTATGCAGCACATGTGTGTTTGCCCGTCGAGTGAAACTCGGAGGAAGAGGGATCACTCGGAAGGAGAGAAGAAGGGAGAGAATTATGGTGTCTCCCCTTTTCGGTGATGATGTTGACTTTTGTGCAGGGTTTGTCAGTGAGCAGGAGGTGCGAGCGAGCGAGCGAGCGAGCGAGTCGAGCGAGGCCGAGAATGAGAGAGATTTTTTTTTTTTTTAGAGGGACGACCGAAGGATCCAGAAGGACCCACAGACTTCCAATACGCATCCTGATGCGTCTTTCTCTTGACAAAGAAAATGGCTGGGAGTTTGCGACCTATTGCACGTGACTTGTGCTCACTGAAGTGTGGGACCTCACGCATGGGCACCACACGTAAGTGACAGACCTGTTGGTGTAAAAACTCGCTTGATTATTATAGTGCATTAGAACAAAGTTTCCTATGGATTCAAGGGTAGGAAATCCAAGTTAACTCATTTACATGACATTATTTTTTCCATGAAGCAAAGTTAACGCACCTATCAATTGGTACATTTTGGAGTGACTAAGAAGGATCCAGGCTTACTTATTCGTTTTCACGTGTAAAACTTGTCTAAATCTTGGTCAAACAAAATTGGCAGAAAATTCAAAAAAAACAGAAAAATGAAAAACCAAAGCACATAGTCTTCTTATGTCATGTAGTAAGCATTAAAGTTGATAAACAAGGTCTAGACATATTCAAACCATACTAATCATGTATCTACCCGCTAACCCCTAAACTATGTCTTAAGAAGTCAAGAATGAAGAGAAGTGGTTTTGGGTTTCAAACATGGACATTTCAAAAACCTCCCAAAACTTCATTTTAGGGTGAGTAAGAAGGATACAGGCTTCCCTTTTCATTTTCATGTTCTATACTTGTTTAAATCTTGGTCAAACCTAGGATTTGACCAAGATTCAAATGGGCACAAAAAATAAAAAAAGCACATAGTGTTCTTATGTCATATCATAAGCATTCAAGTTGATAAACAAGGTCTAGATATATCCAAATTAACCAGACAAATCATGTATCTACCCCCTATCCCCTACTCCTTATGAAGTCAAGCATGAAGAGAAGTGGTTTTGGGTTTCAAACATGGAAATTTCAAAAACCTCCCAAAATTCAGCTTCATTTTAGAGCGACTAAGAAGGATCGATGCTTTTACCTTTTCATTTCCATGTTTTAAACTTATTTAAATCTTGGTCAAACCTAGGATTTGACCAAGATTCAAATGGGCATAAAAATTCAGACAAAAAATCTAAAGAATGAAAACCAAAGCACATAGCCTTCTTAATTATGTCATATAGTAAACACTCAAGTTGATAAATAAGGTCTAGACATATTCAAACCAGAAAAATCATGTGTATATCTACCCCTAACCCTAAACTCGTATTATGAAGTCAATCTCTAGGATTTGACCAAGATTCAAATGGGCATAAAATAAAAAAATAAAAATAAAAAACCAAAGCACACATAGTCTTCTTATATGTCATATAGTAAGCATTAAAGTTGATAAACAAGGTCTGGACATATTCAAACTAGCTAGACAAATCATGTATCTACCCCCTAACCCCTAAACTCTGTCTTATGAAGTCAAGCATGAAGATAAGTGGTTTTGGGTTTCAAACATGGAAATTTCAAAACCTCCCAAAAACTTCATTTTAGGGTGACTAAGAAGGATACAGGCTTCCATTTTCATTTCCATGTTCTATACTTGTTTAAATCTTGGTCAAACCTAGGATTTGACCAAGATTCAAATGTGCATCAAAATTCCAAAAAAATCAGAAAAATGAAAAACCAAAGCACATAGTTTTCTTATGTCACATATATATATAGTAAGCATTCAAAAGTTGATAAACAAGGTCTAGACATATTCAAACCAGACAAATCATGTACCCCCTAACCCTAAACTTTGTCTTAATTATATATGAAGTCAAGCATGAAGCAGAGAAGTGTGGTTTTGGGTTTCAAACATGGAAATTTCAAAAACCTCCCAAAAAGCTTCATTTTAATTAGACTGGCTGGTTAATTAAGAAGGATCCATGATTAATTACCTTTTCATTGTCATGTTTTAAACTTGTTTAAATCTTGGTCAAACCTAGGATTTGACCAAGATTCAAATGGGCATAAAAATTCAGAAAAAATCGAAAGAATGAAAAACCAAAGCACATAGCCTTCTTATGTCATATAGTAAGCATTCAAGTTGATAAACATGGTCTAGACATATTCAAACCAGAAAAATCATGTATCTACCCCTAACCCTAAACTCTGTCTTATGAAGTCAAGCATGAAAAGAAGTACGGTGGTTTTGGGTTTCAAACATGGTAAATTCAAGAACCTCCCAAAAGCTTCATTTTAGAGTTACTAAGAGAAAGATCCAGACTTAATTACCTTATCATTTTCAAATGTTAAACTTGTTTAAATCTTGCTCAACAAACCTAGGATTTTACCAAGATTCTCAAATGGGCATAAAAATCAAAAAATGAAATACCAATGCACATAGTCCTCTTATGTCATATAGCTAGTAAGCATTCAAGTTGATAAACAAGGTCTAGAGACATATTCAAACTAGCTAGACAAATCATGTATCTACCCCCTAATTAAAACCCCTAAACTCTGTCTTATGACGAAGTCAAGCATGAAGATAAGTGGTTTTAGGTTTCAAACATGGAAATTTCAAAAACCTCCCAAAATTCAGCTTCATTTTAGAGCGACTAAGAAGGATCGATGCTTTTACCTTTTCATTTCCATGTTTTAAACTTATTTAAATCTTGGTCAAACCTAGGATTTGACCAAGATTCAAATGGGCATAAAAATTATTCAGACAAAAAATCTAAAGAATGAAAAACCAAAGCACATAGCCTTCTTAATTATGTCATATAGTAAACACTCAAGTTGATAAACAAGGTCTAGACATATTCAAACCAGAAAAATCATGTGTATATCTACCCCTACCCCTAAACTCTGTCTTATGAAGTCAATCATGAAGAGAATTGGTTTTGGGTTTCAAACATGGAAATTTCAAGTACGTCCCAAAAGCTTCATATATTTTAGAGTGACTAATTAAGAAGGATCTTGGATTACGTTTTCATTTTCATGCTTGAAACTTGTTTAAATCTTGGTTGAACCTAGGATTTGACCAGAATCAAATGTGCATAAAATTCTTAAAAAATAGAAAAATGAAAAACAAAAGCACATGGTCTTCTTATGTCATATAGTAAGCATTCAAGTTGATAAACAAGGTTTAGACATATTCAAACCAGACAAATCATGTATCTACCCCCTAACCCTAAACTCGGTCTTATGAAGTCTAGCATGAGGAGAAGTCGTTTTGGGTTTCAAACGTTTAAGCCAAAAGCCCCATTTCAAATATTTCAAACTTATTCAAATTTGGTTCAAATTTGAAAGACACACAAGTTATAGCACACATAGTGCATACATTCTCACACATACTGCACTAGATGCTAACCCGGCCTATAGTTTGAGGCCATTGGATGAGGTCGAAAAAAATCTTGGATTAGAAATGGGGTTGTTCGAACCCCGTAGTTGGATTTTTTGAACCTTGATCTGTAGTACTGGGCAAAACCCTAGTTTAACCTATTTAATTATAGATTCGTAGGTCGATTTTTCTACCTTTTTATTATTACTATGCAGCACATGTGTGTTTGCCCGTCGAGTGAAACTCGGAGGAAGAGGGATCACTCGGAAGGAGAGAAGAAGGGAGAGAATTATGGTGTCTCCCCTTTTTCGGGTGATGATGTTGACTTTTGTGCAGGGTTTGTCAGTGAGCAGGAGGTGCGAGCGAGCGAGCGAGCGAGCGAGCGAGCGAGGCCGAGAATGAGAGAGATTTTTTTTTTAGAGGGACGACCGAAGGATCCAGAAGACCCCAATACGCATCCTGATGCGTCTTTCTCTTGACAAAGAAAATGGCTGGGAGTTTGCGTACCTATTGCACGTGACTTGTGCTCACTGAAGTGTGGGACCTCACGCATGGGCACCACACGTAAGTGACAGACCTGTTGGTGTAAAAACTCGGTTGATTATTATAGTGCATTAGAACAAAGTTTCCTATGGATTCAAGGGTAGGAAATCCAAGTTAACTCATTTACATGACATTATTTTTTCCATGAAGCAAAGTTAACGCACCTATCAATTGGTACATTTTGGAGTGACTAAGAAGGATCCAGGCTTACTTATTCGTTTTCACGTGTAAAACTTGTCTAAATCTTGGTCAAACAAAATTGGCAGAAAATTCAAAAAAAAAACAGAAAAATGAAAAACCAAAGCACATAGTCTTCTTATGTCATGTAGTAAGCATTAAAGTTGATAAACAAGGTCTAGACATATTCAAACCATACTAATCATGTATCTACCCGCTAACCCCTAAACTCTATCTTATGACGAAGTCAAGCATGAAGATTAAGTGGTTTTGGGTTTCAAACATGGAAATTTTGAAAACCTCCCAAAAACTTCATTTTAGGGTGACTAAGAAGGATACAGGCTTCCCTTTTCATTTTCATGTTCTATACTTGTTTAAATCTTGGTCAAACCTAGGATTTGACCATGATTCAAATGTGCATCAAAATTCCAAAAAAATCAGAAAAATGAAAAACCAAAGCAAAGCACATAGTTTTCTTATGTCATATAGTAAGCATTAAAGTTGATAAACAAGGGTCTAGACATATTCAAACAAGAAAAATCATGTATCTACCCCCTAACCCTAAACTTTGTCTTATGTAGTCAAGCATGAAGAGAAGTGGTTTTGGGTTTCAAATATGGAAATTTCAAAAACCTATCAAAAGCTTCATTTTAGAGTGACTAAGAAGGATCCATGCTTGCCTTTTCATTTTCATATTTGAAACTTGTTTAAATCATTGTCAAACCTAGGATTTGACCAAGATTTAAATTGGCATAAAATTAAAAAATCGGAAAAATGAAAAACAAAAGCACATAGTCTTCTTATGTCACATATATATATATAGTAAGCATTCAAAAGTTGATAAACAAGGTCTAGCTAGACATATTCAAATAAGACAAATCATGTATCTACCCCTCTAACCCTAAACTCTGTCTTATGAAGTCAAGCATGAAGAGAAGTGGTTTTAGGTTTCAAACATGGAAATTTCAAAAACCTCCCAAAAACTTCATTTTAGAGTGACTAAGAAGGATACATGTTTACCTTTTCATTTTCATGTTTTAAACTTGTTTAAATCTTGGTCAAACCTAGGATTTGACCAAGATACAAATAGGCACAAAAAATGAAAAACAAAAAGCACATAGTGTTCTTATGTCATATCGTAAGCATTCAAGTTGATAAACAAGGTCTAGATATATCCAAACCAGACAAATCATGTATATATGTACCCCGTGTCGATCTTATGAAGTCTAGCATGAAGAAAAGTCGTTTTGGCCGGGTTTCAAACATGGAAATTTCAAGAACATCCCAAAAGCTTCATTTTAGAGCGACTAAGAAGGATCCAGGCTTACCTTTCCATTTTCATGATTTAAACTTGTTTAAATCTTGGTCAAATCTTGCTCAAGCATGAAGATAAGTGGTTTTGGGTTTCAAACATGGAAATTTCAAAAACCTCCCGAAAACTTCATTTTAGGGTGACTAAGAAGGATACAGGCTTCCCTTTTCATTTTCATGTTCTATATATACTTGTTTAAATCTTGGTCAAACCTAGGATTTGACCAAGATTCAAATGTGCATCAAAATTCTAAAAAAATCAGAAAAATGAAAAACCAAAGCACATAGTCTTCTTATGTCATATAGTAAGCATTAAAGTTGATAAACATGGTCTAGACATATTCAAACCATACAAATCATGTATCTACCCCTAACCCGTAAACTATGTCTTATGAAGTCAAGCATGAAGAGAAGTGGTTTTGGGTTTCAAACATGGAAATTTCAAAAACCGCCCAAAAACTTCATTTTAGAGTGACTAAGAAGGACACATGCTTCGCTTTTCATTTTCATGTTTTAAACTTGTTTAAATCTTGGTCAAACCTAGGATTTGATGAACATGGTCTAGACATATTCAAACCAGACAAATCATGTATCTACCCCCTATCGACCCTAAACTTCGTCTTATGAAGTCAAGCATGAAGAGAAGTGGTTTTGGGTTTCAAACATGGAAATATATTTCAAAAACCTCCCAAAATTAAAGCTTCATTTTAGAGTGACTAGTTAAGAAGGATCCAGGCTTACCTTTTCATTTTCATGTTTTAAACTTGTTTAAATCTTGTTCAAACCTAGGATTTAACCAATATTCAAATGGGCATAAAATAAAAAATAAATAAAATAAAAAACCAAAGCACATAGTCTTCTTATGTCATATAGTAAGCATTCAAGTTGATAAACAAGGTCTAGACATATTCAAACCAGACAAATCATGTACCCCTAACCCTAAACTTTGTCTTAATTATATATGAAGTCAAGCATGAAGCAGAGAAGTGTGGTTTTGGGTTTCAAACATGGAAATTTCAAAAACCTCCCAAAAAGCTTCATTTTAATTAGACTGGCTGGTTAATTAAGAAGGATCCATGATTAATTACCTTTTCATTGTCATGTTTTAAACTTGTTTAAATCTTGGTCAAACCTAGGATTTGACCAAGATTCAAATGGGCATAAAAATTCAAAAAATCGAAAGAATGAAAAACCAAAGCACATAGCCTTCTTATGTCATATAGTAAGCATTCAAGTTGATAAACATGGTCTAGACATATTCAAACCAGAAAAATCATGTATCTACCCCTAACCCTAAACTCTGTCTTATGAAGTCAAGCATGAAAAGAAGTACGGTGGTTTTGGGTTTCAAACATGGTAAATTCAAGAACCTCCCAAAAGCTTCATTTTAGAGTTACTAAGAGAAAGATCCAGACTTAATTACCTTATCATTTTCAAATGTTAAACTTGTTTAAATCTTGCTCAACAAACCTAGGATTTTACCAAGATTCTCAAATGGGCATAAAAATCAAAAAATGAAATACCAATGCACATAGTCCTCTTATGTCATATAGCTAGTAAGCATTCAAGTTGATAAACAAGGTCTAGAGACATATTCAAACTAGCTAGACAAATCATGTATCTACCCCCTAATTAAAACCCCTAAACTCTGTCTTATGACGAAGTCAAGCATGAAGATAAGTGGTTTTAGGTTTCAAACATGGAAATTTCAAAAACCTCCCAAAATTCAGCTTCATTTTAGAGCGACTAAGAAGGATCGATGCTTTTACCTTTTCATTTCCATGTTTTAAACTTATTTAAATCTTGGTCAAACCTAGGATTTGACCAAGATTCAAATGGGCATAAAAATTATTCAGACAAAAAATCTAAAGAATGAAAAACCAAAGCACATAGCCTTCTTAATTATGTCATATAGTAAACACTCAAGTTGATAAACAAGGTCTAGACATATTCAAACCAGAAAAATCATGTGTATATCTACCCCTACCCCTAAACTCTGTCTTATGAAGTCAATCATGAAGAGAATTGGTTTTGGGTTTCAAACATGGAAATTTCAAGTACGTCCCAAAAGCTTCATATATTTTAGAGTGACTAATTAAGAAGGATCTTGGATTACGTTTTCATTTTCATGCTTGAAACTTGTTTAAATCTTGGTTGAACCTAGGATTTGACCAGAATCAAATGTGCATAAAATTCTTAAAAAAATAGAAAAATGAAAAACAAAAGCACATGGTCTTCTTATGTCATATAGTAAGCATTCAAGTTGATAAACAAGGTTTAGACATATTCAAACCAGACAAATCATGTATCTACCCCCTAACCCTAAACTCGGTCTTATGAAGTCTAGCATGAGGAGAAGTCGTTTTGGGTTTCAAACGTTTAAGCCAAAAGCCCCATTTCAAATATTTCAAACTTATTCAAATTTGGTTCAAATTTGAAAGACACACAAGTTATAGCACACATAGTGCATACATTCTCACACATACTGCACTAGATGCTAACCCGGCCTATAGTTTGAGGCCATTGGATGAGGTCGAAAAAATCTTGGATTAGAAATGGGGTTGTTCGAACCCCGTAGTTGGATTTTTTGAACCTTGATCTGTAGTACTGGGCAAAACCCTAGTTTAACCTATTTAATTATAGATTCGTAGGTCGATTTTTCTACCTTTTTATTATTACTATGCAGCACATGTGTGTTTGCCCGTCGAGTGAAACTCGGAGGAAGAGGGATCACTCGGAAGGAGAGAAGAAGGGAGAGAATTATGGTGTCTCCCCTTTTTCGGGTGATGATGTTGACTTTTGTGCAGGGTTTGTCAGTGAGCAGGAGGTGCGAGCGAGCGAGCGAGCGAGCGAGTCGAGCGAGGCCGAGAATGAGAGAGATTTTTTTTTTTTTGAGAGGGACGACCGAAGGATCCAGAAGGACCCACAGACTTCCAATACGCATCCTGATGCGTCTTTCTCTTGACAAAGAAAATGGCTGGGAGTTTGCGTACCTATTGCACGTGACTTGTGCTCACTGAAGTGTGGGACCTCACGCATGGGCACCACACGTAAGTGACAGACCTGTTGGTGTAAAAACTCGGTTGATTATTATAGTGCATTAGAACAAAGTTTCCTATGGATTCAAGGGTAGGAAATCCAAGTTAACTCATTTACATGACATTATTTTTTCCATGAAGCAAAGTTAACGCACCTATCAATTGGTACATTTTGGAGTGACTAAGAAGGATCCAGGCTTACTTATTCGTTTTCACGTGTAAAACTTGTCTAAATCTTGGTCAAACAAAATTGGCAGAAAATTCAAAAAAAAACAGAAAAATGAAAAACCAAAGCACATAGTCTTCTTATGTCATGTAGTAAGCATTAAAGTTGATAAACAAGGTCTAGACATATTCAAACCATACTAATCATGTATCTACCCGCTAACCCCTAAACTCTATCTTATGACGAAGTCAAGCATGAAGATTAAGTGGTTTTGGGTTTCAAACATGGAAATTTCAAAAACCTCCCAAAAAGCTTCATTTTAATTAGACTGGCTGGTTAATTAAGAAGGATCCATGATTAATTACCTTTTCATTGTCATGTTTTAAACTTGTTTAAATCTTGGTCGAACCTAGGATTTGACCAAGATTCAAATGGGCATAAAAATTCAGAAAAAATCGAAAGAATGAAAAACCAAAGCACATAGCCTTCTTATGTCATATAGTAAGCATTCAAGTTGATAAACATGGTCTAGACATATTCAAACCAGAAAATTCATGTATCTACCCCTAACCCTAAACTCTGTCTTATGAAGTCAAGCATGAAAAGAAGTACGGTGGTTTTGGGTTTCAAACATGGTAAATTCAAGAACCTCCCAAAAGCTTCATTTTAGAGTTACTAAGAGAAAGATCCAGACTTAATTACCTTATCATTTTCAAATGTTAAACTTGTTTAAATCTTGCTCAACAAACCTAGGATTTTACCAAGATTCTCAAATGGGCATAAAAATCAAAAAATGAAATACCAATGCACATAGTCCTCTTATGTCATATAGCTAGTAAGCATTCAAGTTGATAAACAAGGTCTAGAGACATATTCAAACTAGCTAGACAAATCATGTATCTACCCCCTAATTAAAACCCCTAAACTCTGTCTTATGACGAAGTCAAGCATGAAGATAAGTGGTTTTAGGTTTCAAACATGGAAATTTCAAAAACCTCCCAAAATTCAGCTTCATTTTAGAGCGACTAAGAAGGATCGATGCTTTTACCTTTTCATTTCCATGTTTTAAACTTATTTAAATCTTGGTCAAACCTAGGATTTGACCAAGATTCAAATGGGCATAAAAATTATTCAGACAAAAAATCTAAAGAATGAAAAACCAAAGCACATAGCCTTCTTAATTATGTCATATAGTAAACACTCAAGTTGATAAACAAGGTCTAGACATATTCAAACCAGAAAAATCATGTGTATATCTACCCCTACCCCTAAACTCTGTCTTATGAAGTCAATCATGAAGAGAATTGGTTTTGGGTTTCAAACATGGAAATTTCAAGTACGTCCCAAAAGCTTCATATATTTTAGAGTGACTAATTAAGAAGGATCTTGGATTACGTTTTCATTTTCATGCTTGAAACTTGTTTAAATCTTGGTTGAACCTAGGATTTGACCAGAATCAAATGTGCATAAAATTCTTAAAAAAATAGAAAAATGAAAAACAAAAGCACATGGTCTTCTTATGTCATATAGTAAGCATTCAAGTTGATAAACAAGGTTTAGACATATTCAAACCAGACAAATCATGTATCTACCCCTAACCCTAAACTCGGTCTTATGAAGTCTAGCATGAGGAGAAGTCGTTTTGGGTTTCAAACGTTTAAGCCAAAAGCCCCATTTCAAATATTTCAAACTTATTCAAATTTGGTTCAAATTTGAAAGACACACAAGTTATAGCACACATAGTGCATACATTCTCACACATACTGCACTAGATGCTAACCCGGCCTATAGTTTGAGGCCATTGGATGAGGTCGAAAAAAATCTTGGATTAGAAATGGGGTTGTTCGAACCCCGTAGTTGGATTTTTTGAACCTTGATCTGTAGTACTGGGCAAAACCCTAGTTTAACCTATTTAATTATAGATTCGTAGGTCGATTTTTCTACCTTTTTATTATTACTATGCAGCACATGTGTGTTTGCCCGTCGAGTGAAACTCGGAGGAAGAGGGATCACTCGGAAGGAGAGAAGAAGGGAGAGAATTATGGTGTCTCCCCTTTTTCGGGTGATGATGTTGACTTTTGTGCAGGGTTTGTCAGTGAGCAGGAGCGAGCGAGCGAGCGAGCCGAGCGAGGCCGAGAATGAGAGAGATTTTTTTTTTTTTTAGAGGACGACCGAAGGATCCAGAAGGACCCACAGACTTCCAATACGCATCCTGATGCGTCTTCTCTTGACAAAGAAAATGGCTGGGAGTTTGCGTACCTATTGCACGTGACTTGTGCTCACTGAAGTGTGGGACCTCACGCATGGGCACCACACGTAAGTGACAGACCTGTTGGTGTAAAAACTCGGTTGATTATTATAGTGCATTAGAACAAAGTTTCCTATGGATTCAAGGGTAGGAAATCCAAGTTAACTCATTTACATGACATTATTTTTTCCATGAAGCAAAGTTAACGCACCTATCAATTGGTACATTTTGGAGTGACTAAGAAGGATCCAGGCTTACTTATTCGTTTTCACGTGTAAAACTTGTCTAAATCTTGGTCAAACAAAATTGGCAGAAAATTCAAAAAAAAACAGAAAAATGAAAAACCAAAGCACATAGTCTTCTTATGTCATAAAGCATTAAAGTTGATAAACAAGGTCTAGACATATTCAAACCATACTAATCATGTATCTACCCCCTAACCCCTAAACTCTATCTTATGACGAAGTCAAGCATGAAGATTAAGTGGTTTTGGGTTTCAAACATGGAAATTTTGAAAACCTCCCAAAAACTTCATTTTAGGGTGACTAAGAAGGATACATGCTTCCCTTTTCATTTTCATGTTCTATACTTGTTTAAATCTTGGTCAAACCTAGGATTTGACCATGATTCAAATGTGCATCAAAATTCCAAAAAAATCAGAAAAATGAAAAACCAAAGCAAAGCACATAGTTTTCTTATGTCATATAGTAAGCATTAAAGTTGATAAACAAGGGTCTAGACATATTCAAACAAGAAAAATCATGTATCTACCCCCTAACCCTAAACTTTGTCTTATGTAGTCAAGCATGAAGAGAAGTGGTTTTGGGTTTCAAATATGGAAATTTCAAAAACCTATCAAAAGCTTCATTTTAGAGTGACTAAGAAGGATCCATGCTTGCCTTTTCATTTTCATATTTGAAACTTGTTTAAATCATTGTCAAACCTAGGATTTGACCAAGATTTAAATTGGCATAAAATTAAAAAATCGGAAAAATGAAAAACAAAAGCACATAGTCTTCTTATGTCACATATATATATATAGTAAGCATTCAAAAGTTGATAAACAAGGTCTAGCTAGACATATTCAAATAAGACAAATCATGTATCTACCCCTCTAACCCTAAACTCTGTCTTATGAAGTCAAGCATGAAGAGAAGTGGTTTTAGGTTTCAAACATGGAAATTTCAAAAACCTCCCAAAAACTTCATTTTAGAGTGACTAAGAAGGATACATGTTTACCTTTTCATTTTCATGTTTTAAACTTGTTTAAATCTTGGTCAAACCTAGGATTTGACCAAGATACAAATAGGCACAAAAAATGAAAAACAAAAAGCACATAGTGTTCTTATGTCATATCGTAAGCATTCAAGTTGATAAACAAGGTCTAGATATATCCAAACCAGACAAATCATGTATATATGTACCCCGTCGATCTTATGAAGTCTAGCATGAAGAAAAGTCCGGGTTTCAAACATGGAAATTTCAAGAACATCCCAAAAGCTTCATTTTAGAGCGACTAAGAAGGATCCAGGCTTACCTTTCCATTTTCATGATTTAATAAACTTGTTTAAATCTTGGTCAAATCTTGCTCAAGCATGAAGATAAGTGGTTTTGGGTTTCAAACATGGAAATTTCAAAAACCTCCCAAAACTTCATTTTAGGGTGACTAAGAAGGATACAGGCTTCCCTTTTCATTTTCATGTTCTATATATACTTGTTTAAATCTTGGTCAAACCTAGGATTTGACCAAGATTCAAATGTGCATCAAAATTCTAAAAAACAGAAAAATGAAAAACCAAAGCACATAGTCTTCTTATGTCATATAGTAAGCATTAAAGTTGATAAACATGGTCTAGACATATTCAAACCATACAAATCATGTATCTACCCCCTAACCCCTAAACTATGTCTTAATTATGAAGTCAAGCATGAAGAGAAGTGGTTTTGGGTTTCAAACATGGAAATTTCAAAAACTGCCCAAAAACTTCATTTTAGAGTGACTAAGAAGGACACATGCTTCGCTTTTCATTTTCATGTTTTAAACTTGTTTAAATCTTGGTCAAACCTAGGATTTGATGAACATGGTCTAGACATATTCAAACCAGACAAATCATGTATCTAACCCCTATCGACCCTAAACTTCGTCTTATGAAGTCAAGCATGAAGAGAAGTGGTTTTGGGTTTCAAACATGGAAATATATTTCAAAAACCTCCCAAAATTAAAGCTTCATTTTAGAGTGACTAGTTAAGAAGGATCCAGGCTTACCTTTTCATTTTCATGTTTTAAACTTGTTTAAATCTTGTTCAAACCTAGGATTTAACCAATATTCAAATGGGCATAAAATAAAAAATAAATAAAATAAAAAACCAAAGCACATAGTCTTCTTATGTCATATAGTAAGCATTCAAGTTGATAAACAAGGTCTAGACATATTCAAACCAGACAAATCATGTACCCCTAACCCTAAACTTTGTCTTAATTATATATGAAGTCAAGCATGAAGCAGAGAGTGGTTTTGGGTTTCAAACATGGAAATTTCAAAAACCTCCCAAAAAGCTTCATTTTAATTAGACGGCTGGTTAATTAAGAAGGATCCATGATTAGTTACCTTTTCATTGTCATGTTTTAAACTTGTTTAAATCTTGGTCGAACCTAGGATTTGACCAAGATTCAAATGGGCATAAAAATTCAGAAAAAATCGAAAGAATGAAAAACCAAAGCACATAGCCTTCTTATGTCATATAGTAGTAAGCATTCAAGTTGATAAACATGGTCTAGACATATTCAAACCAGAAAAATCATGTATCTACCCCTAACCCTAAACTCTGTCTTATGAAGTCAAGCATGAAAAGAAGTACGGTGGTTTTGGGTTTCAAACATGGTAAATTCAAGAACCTCCCAAAAGCTTCATTTTAGAGTTACTAAGAGAAAGATCCAGACTTAATTACCTTATCATTTTCACATGTTAAACTTGTTTAAATCTTGCTCAACAAACCTAGGATTTTACCAAGATTCTCAAATGGGCATAAAAATCAAAAAATGAAATACCAATGCACATAGTCCTCTTATGTCATATAGCTAGTAAGCATTCAAGTTGATAAACAAGGTCTAGACATATTCAAACTAGCTAGACAAATCATGTATCTACCCCCTAATTAAAACCCCTAAACTCTGTCTTATGACGAAGTCAAGCATGAAGATAAGTGGTTTTAGGTTTCAAACATGGAAATTTCAAAAACCTCCCAAAATTCAGCTTCATTTTAGAGCGACTAAGAAGGATCGATGCTTTTACCTTTTCATTTCCATGTTTTAAACTTATTTAAATCTTGGTCAAACCTAGGATTTGACCAAGATTCAAATGGGCATAAAAATTATTCAGACAAAAAATCTAAAGAATGAAAAACCAAAGCACATAGCCTTCTTAATTATGTCATATAGTAAACACTCAAGTTGATAAACAAGGTCTAGACATATTCAAACCAGAAAAATCATGTGTATATCTACCCCTACCCCTAAACTCTGTCTTATGAAGTCAATCATGAAGAGAATTGGTTTTGGGTTTCAAACATGGAAATTTCAAGTACGTCCCAAAAGCTTCATATATTTTAGAGTGACTAATTAAGAAGGATCTTGGATTACGTTTTCATTTTCATGCTTGAAACTTGTTTAAATCTTGGTTGAACCTAGGATTTGACCAGAATCAAATGTGCATAAAATTCTTAAAAAAATAGAAAAATGAAAAACAAAAGCACATGGTCTTCTTATGTCATATAGTAAGCATTCAAGTTGATAAACAAGGTTTAGACATATTCAAACCAGACAAATCATGTATCTACCCCCTAACCCTAAACTCGGTCTTATGAAGTCTAGCATGAGGAGAAGTCGTTTTGGGTTTCAAACGTTTAAGCCAAAAGCCCCATTTCAAATATTTCAAACTTATTCAAATTTGGTTCAAATTTGAAAGACACACAAGTTATAGCACACATAGTGCATACATTCTCACACATACTGCACTAGATGCTAACCCGGCCTATAGTTTGAGGCCATTGGATGAGGTCGAAAAAAATCTTGGATTAGAAATGGGGTTGTTCGAACCCCGTAGTTGGATTTTTTGAACCTTGATCTGTAGTACTGGGCAAAACCCTAGTTTAACCTATTTAATTATAGATTCGTAGGTCGATTTTTCTACCTTTTTATTATTACTATGCAGCACATGTGTGTTTGCCCGTCGAGTGAAACTCGGAGGAAGAGGGATCACTCGGAAGGAGAGAAGAAGGGAGAGAATTATGGTGTCTCCCCTTTTTCGGGTGATGATGTTGACTTTTGTGCAGGGTTTGTCAGTGAGCAGGAGGTGCGAGCGAGCGAGCGAGCGAGTCGAGCGAGGCCGAGAATGAGAGAGATTTTTTTTTTTTAGAGGGACGACCGAAGGATCCAGAAGGACCCACAGACTTCCAATACGCATCCTGATGCGTCTTTCTCTTGACAAAGAAAATGGCTGGGAGTTTGCGTACCTATTGCACGTGACTTGTGCTCACTGAAGTGTGGGACCTCACGCATGGGCACCACACGTAAGTGACAGACCTGTTGGTGTAAAAACTCGGTTGATTATTATAGTGCATTAGAACAAAGTTTCCTATGGATTCAAGGGTAGGAAATCCAAGTTAACTCATTTACATGACATTATTTTTTCCATGAAGCAAAGTTAACGCACCTATCAATTGGTACATTTTGGAGTGACTAAGAAGGATCCAGGCTTACTTATTCGTTTTCACGTGTAAAACTTGTCTAAATCTTGGTCAAACAAAATTGGCAGAAAATTCAAAAAAAAAAAAAAAAAATGAAAAACCAAAGCACATAGTCTTCTTATGTCATGTAGTAAGCATTAAAGTTGATAAACAAGGTCTAGACATATTCAAACCATACTAATCATGTATCTACCCGCTAACCCCTAAACTCTATCTTATGACGAAGTCAAGCATGAAGATTAAGTGGTTTTGGGTTTCAAACATGGAAATTTTGAAAACCTCCCAAAAACTTCATTTTAGGGTGACTAAGAAGGATACAGGCTTCCCTTTTCATTTTCATGTTCTATACTTGTTTAAATCTTGGTCAAACCTAGGATTTGACCATGATTCAAATGTGCATCAAAATTCCAAAAAAATCAGAAAAATGAAAAACCAAAGCAAAGCACATAGTTTTCTTATGTCATATAGTAAGCATTAAAGTTGATAAACAAGGGTCTAGACATATTCAAACAAGAAAAATCATGTATCTACCCCCTAACCCTAAACTTTGTCTTATGTAGTCAAGCATGAAGAGAAGTGGTTTTGGGTTTCAAATATGGAAATTTCAAAAACCTATCAAAAGCTTCATTTTAGAGTGACTAAGAAGGATCCATGCTTGCCTTTTCATTTTCATATTTGAAACTTGTTTAAATCATTGTCAAACCTAGGATTTGACCAAGATTTAAATTGGCATAAAATTAAAAAATCGGAAAAATGAAAAACAAAAGCACATAGTCTTCTTATGTCACATATATATATAGTAAGCATTCAAAAGTTGATAAACAAGGTCTAGCTAGACATATTCAAATAAGACAAATCATGTATCTACCCCTCTAACCCTAAACTCTGTCTTATGAAGTCAAGCATGAAGAGAAGTGGTTTTAGGTTTCAAACATGGAAATTTCAAAAACCTCCCAAAAACTTCATTTTAGAGTGACTAAGAAGGATACATGTTTCCCTTTTCATTTTCATGTTTTAAACTTGTTTAAATCTTGGTCAAACCTAGGATTTGACCAAGATACAAATAGGCACAAAAAATGAAAAACAAAAAGCACATAGTGTTCTTATGTCATATCGTAAGCATTCAAGTTGATAAACAAGGTCTAGATATATCCAAACCAGACAAATCATGTATATATGTACCCCGTGTCGATCTTATGAAGTCTAGCATGAAGAAAAGTCGTTTTGGCCGGGTTTCAAACATGGAAATTTCAAGAACATCCCAAAAGCTTCATTTTAGAGCGACTAAGAAGGATCCAGGCTTACCTTTCCATTTTCATGATTTAAACTTGTTTAAATCTTGGTCAAATCTTGCTCAAGCATGAAGATAAGTGGTTTTGGGTTTCAAACATGGAAATTTCAAAAACCTCCCAAAAGCTTCATTTTAGGTGACTAAGAAGGATACAGGCTTCCCTTTTCATTTTCATGTTCTATATATACTTGTTTAAATCTTGGTCAAACCTAGGATTTGACCAAGATTCAAATGTGCATCAAAATTCTAAAAAAATCAGAAAAATGAAAAACCAAAGCACATAGTCTTCTTATGTCATATAGTAAGCATTAAAGTTGATAAACATGGTCTAGACATATTCAAACCATACAAATCATGTATCCCCCTAACCCCTAAACTATGTCTTAATTATGAAGTCAAGCATGAAGAGAAGTGGTTTTGGGTTTCAAACATGGTAAATTCAAGAACCTCCCAAAAGCTTCATTTTAGAGTTACTAAGAGAAAGATCCAGACTTAATTACCTTATCATTTTCAAATGTTAAACTTGTTTAAATCTTGCTCAACAAACCTAGGATTTTACCAAGATTCTCAAATGGGCATAAAAATCAAAAAATGAAATACCAATGCACATAGTCCTCTTATGTCATATAGCTAGTAAGCATTCAAGTTGATAAACAAGGTCTAGAGACATATTCAAACTAGCTAGACAAATCATGTATCTACCCCCTAATTAAAACCCCTAAACTCTGTCTTATGACGAAGTCAAGCATGAAGATAAGTGGTTTTAGGTTTCAAACATGGAAATTTCAAAAACCTCCCAAAATTCAGCTTCATTTTAGAGCGACTAAGAAGGATCGATGCTTTTACCTTTTCATTTCCATGTTTTAAACTTATTTAAATCTTGGTCAAACCTAGGATTTGACCAAGATTCAAATGGGCATAAAAATTCAGACAAAAAATCTAAAGAATGAAAAACCAAAGCACATAGCCTTCTTAATTATGTCATATAGTAAACACTCAAGTTGATAAATAAGGTCTAGACATATTCAAACCAGAAAAATCATGTGTATATCTACCCCTAACCCTAAACTCTGTATTATGAAGTCAATCTCTAGGATTTGACCAAGATTCAAATGGGCATAAAATAAAAAAACATAAAAATGAAAAACCAAAGCGCACATAGTCTTCTTATATGTCATATAGTAAGCATTAAAGTTGATAAACAAGGTCTGGACATATTCAAACTAGCTAGACAAATCATGTATCTACCCCCAACCCCTAAACTCTGTCTTATGACGAAGTCAAGCATGAAGATAAGTGGTTTTGGGTTTCAAACATGGAAATTTCAAAAACCTCCCAAAACTTCATTTTAGGGTGACTAAGAAGGATACAGGCTTCCATTTTCATTTCCATGTTCTATACTTGTTTAAATCTTGGTCAAACCTAGGATTTGACCAAGATTCAAATGTGCATCAAAATTCCAAAAAAATCAGAAAAATGAAAAACCAAAGCACATAGTTTTCTTATGTCACATACATATATATAGTAAGCATTCAAAAGTTCATAAACAAGGTCTAGACATATTCAAACCAGACAAATCATGTACCCCCTAACCCTAAACTTTGTCTTAATTATATATGAAGTCAAGCATGAAGCAGAGAAGTGTGGTTTTGGGTTTCAAACATGGAAATTTCAAAAACCTCCCAAAAAGCTTCATTTTAATTAGACTGGCTGGTTAATTAAGAAGGATCCATGATTAATTACCTTTTCATTGTCATGTTTTAAACTTGTTTAAATCTTGGTCGAACCTAGGATTTGACCAAGATTCAAATGGGCATAAAAATTCAGAAAAAAATCGAAAGAATGAAAGACCAAAGCACATAGCCTTCTTATGTCATATAGTAAGCATTCAAGTTGATAAACATGGTCTAGACATATTCAAACAAGACAAATCATGTATCTACCCCCTATCGACCCTAAACTTCGTCTTATGAAGTCAAGCATGAAGAGAAGTGGTTTTGGGTTTCAAAAAAGATCCAGACTTAATTACCTTATCATTTTCACATGTTAAACTTGTTTAAATCTTGCTCAACAAACCTAGGATTTTACCAAGATTCTCAAATGGGCATAAAAATCAAAAAATGAAATACCAATGCACATAGTCCTCTTATGTCATATAGCTAGTAAGCATTCAAGTTGATAAACAAGGTCTAGACATATTCAAACAAGACAAATCATGTATCTACCCCCTATCGACCCTAAACTTCGTCTTATGAAGTCAAGCATGAAGAGAAGTGGTTTTGGGTTTCAAAAACATGGAAATTTCAAAAACCTCCCAAAATTCAGCTTCATTTTAGAGCGACTAAGAAGGATCGATGCTTACCTTTTCATTTCCATGTTTTAAACTTGTTTAAATCTTGGTCAAATCTAGGATTTGACCAAGATTCAAATGGGCATAAAATAAAAAAACCGAAAAATGAAAAACCAAAGCGCACATAGTCTTCTTATATGTCATATAGTAAGCATTAAAGTTGATAATCAAGGTCTAGACATATTCAAACTAGCTAGACAAATCATGTATCTACCCCCTAAAACCCCTAAACTCTGTCTTATGACGAAGTCAAGCATGAAGATAAGTGGTTTTAGGTTTCAAACATGCATGGGGTGACTAATTAAGAAGGATACATGCTTCCCTTTTCATTTTCATGTTCTATATATACTTGTTTAAATCTTGGTCAAACCTAGCTAGGATTTGACCAAGATTCAAATGTGCATCAAAATTCCAAAAAATATCAGAAAAATGAAAAACCAAAGCACATAGTTTTCTTATGTCATATAGTAGCATTAAAGTTGATAAACAAGGTCTAGACATATTCAAACAAGAAAAATCATGTATCTACTCCCTAACCCTAAACTTTGTCTTATGTAGTCAAGCATGAAGAGAAGTGGTTTTGGGTTTCAAATATGGAAATTTCAAAAACCTACCAAAAGCTTCATTTTAGAGTGACTAAGAATGATCAATGCTTACCTTTTCATTTTCATATTTTAAACTTGTTAAAATCATTGTCAAACCAGGATTTGACCAAGATTTAAATGGGCATAAAATTTAAAAAATCAGAAAAATGAAAAACAAAAGCACATAGTCTTCTTATGTCACATATATATATAGTAAGAGCATTCAAAAGTTGACAAACAAGGTCTATACATATTCAAATAAGACAAATCATGTATCTACCCCTAACCCTAAACTCTGTCTTATGAAGTCAAGCATGAAGAGAAGTGGTTTTGGTTTCAAACATGGAAATTTCAAAAACCTCCCAAAAGCTTCATTTTAGAGTGACTAAGAAGGATCCAGGCTTACCTTTTCATTTTCATGTTTTAAACTTGTTTAAATCTTGGTCAAACCTAGGATTTGACCAATATTAAAATGGGCATAAAATAAAAAATAAAAAACCAAAGCACATAGTCTTCTTATGTCATATAGTAAGCATTCAAGTTCATAAACAAGGTCTAGACATATTCAAACCAGACAAATCATGTATCTACCCCCTATCCCCTAAACTTCGTCTTATGAAGTCAAGCATGAAGAGAAGTGGTTTTGGGTTTCAAACATGGAAATTTCAAAAAACCAAAAGCTTCATTTTAGAGCGAGTAAGAAGGATCGATGCTTATCTTTTCATTTTCATGTTTTAAACTTATTTAAATCTTGGTCAAACCTAGGATTTGACCAAGATTCAAATGGGCATAAAAATTCAGACAAAAATCTAATTAAAGAATGAAAAACCAAAGCACGTACATAGCCTTCTTAATTATGTCATATAGTAAACATTCAAGTTGATAAACAAGGTCTAGACATATTCAAACCAGAAAAATCGTGTATCTACCCCTAACCCTAATTAAACTTTGTCTTATGAAGTCAAGCTTGAAGAAAAGTGGTTTTGAGTTTCAAGCATGCATGGAAATTTCGAGAACCTCCCAAAATAAAGCTTCATTTTAGAGTGACTACGAAGGATCCATGCTTACACCTTTTCATTTTCAAGTTTTAAACTTGTTTAAAACCTCGTCAAACCTGGGATTTGACCAAGATTCAAATGGGCATAAAATTCAAAAAAATAGATAAATGAAAAACCATAGCACATAGTCTTCTTATGTCATATAGTAAGCATTCAAGTGGATAAACAAGCTCTAGACATACTGAAACCAGACAAATCATGTATCTACCCCTATCCCTAAACTATGTCTTATGAAGTCTAGCATGAAAAGAAGTGGTTTTGGGTTTCAAACATGGAAATTTCAAAAACCTCCCAAAAGCTTCATTTTGGATTGACTAAGGAGGATCCAGGCTTACTTTTTCATTTTCATATTTTAAACTTGTTTAAATCTAGGTCAAACCTAGGATTTGACCAAGATTCAAATGGACATAAAAAATCAACAGTTTACAACAGCACACAAAATAAACATGAAATTACATCTAAATCCCTAACTTTTACATGGAGGACCCCAGGCTGAAAGCAAGAAATGCGATCGGGTCTTGAATCTTGATGCGTCTTCTCTTGACAAAGAAGATTGCTGGGAGTTTGCGTACGTACATCACGTCACTTGTGCTCACTGAAGTGTGGGACATGACGCATGCATGGGCAACACACGTAAGTGACATGGATTCAAGGGTAGGGAAGCCAAGAGAAAAAAACGAGAATTTGGACAAAAATAACCCAATCTTGCTAGTATGTCGAAAGTTTGTTTTTCCCAATCTTTTCGACTTTGGGTTATTTCTGTCTATTTTGCCGAAAAAACGAGGACAGAGACTGGAAACGGTGATGCATCTAGCTTCAGAGTACGCCACATTAAGACTTCATGAGCAACACTAGTCTGACGTAAGTACAGTGTATACAGACAAGACAGGGACTAGACATTGCTACCCACGTCCCTCTGCGCCCCTTCAAAGAAATCATACTCCGTACTAGAATCTCGAAACGTAGGAATTAGTCTGACACGATTTCTGATTGTTTAATTCATAGGATTGCAATTTTCAGAATTCATTGACAATACATTTTTATACAAAAACAAAAAATCCTTCATTGTGTAACCGTATGTTACTACTAGTATTTCTTTTGGTTTTCACACGCAATCAAATGTTATTGGATCCAAATACCGTTGTTTCTCAATCCTATATATTTGGAGATGATCATCACTCTCTAATCATACAATTTTCATATTCCCGCACTTTGAAAATCTTGCGAATAATCAAAGCAGCCAAAATCTATGGTGTGTATTGTATATGTTTATGCCATGCTTAGTTTCATCGAATATTGTTTGGTTGCATCGCGGGGAAACCGCGTGAATTTAGATTAATTGTTGCATGTTTGTTTGTGGTGTGACCAACTGCTTTTGCAACGAAACAACCCCCCCCCCACCATGTACGCATTGTTTGGGTCGCATGCATGATGTGTACATAATGTTAAAATAGAAATAATGTAGGAATTGAATATGATTGCATGTTGAATTAATCCTATATGAGAGAAATCACACAAATTTGAATTGCATGTTCTTTGGTTGTAGTGCTACACAAAAAACACGTGAATTAGTATGAATTATCATGTATTCAAGAATCAAAGGAGCCACTGAGATTTGAATCCCACAAAATTTCTATGAATTTTCTTCGAACCAAACAAGCCCAACAAGATTCCAAAGGAATATAATACAACGAATCAAACAACTTCCGTTGTTGGAATATTTCCTTAGGACATCAATCCAATAGAAACTATATGATCCAGTTTCAGCGACAATCTGGTCGGTGTAGGCTCGAGGAGGCCAATTGTATATATATGTTTGGACCCGGTTGGTTGAGTGATCATGCTCGTGACATCCAGCCTGAAAGGTAAAATTCGGGCAAGGCCAGCGTGACGCCACAATACTTTTGAAATATTCAAAAGCGCGTAATATTTGTGAAATTTTAATAATAGCTACTACTTATGTGAATTTTTTTCGTTCATACGCTTATTGGGGGGTAGGCTAACCCTAATGGCCTCCTCAAGATCCCTACCTCTACCAAGGTTTCCCGAGTTCATCCACCTCGATGGGTTCCTTGCCACTTTCGACCATGTTGTGGGCATCATTTCGGGTTCCCGTACCACGGCCAGTCCTTTTCAGGAGTCCCGAACCCGATGCCATAATATTTGTTTGAAAAAAATTCAAGACCGCACAATATTTGTTGAAATAAATGAATAAGCATTTTTAAATAGCTAAATAAAAGAAGTAAGAATTTTGAAAAATTTATTTTTTCTAAAACATTAATTGGAGCATTGACATGTTGAACCCACTTGTCGATTTTGCTATCAACATGACTAACTAGCTGATTAGATAACCAAGTGGTGAAATTTGCAACATATTAGACCACCACATGGTGGAAACTGCAAAAAAAATGTCCAAGTGGTGGTTTGTGCAACATATAGAGCAGTAGAGTATATGGTAGTACAAGATGAAGAGGCCTCCAAGATGAATGTGCACTGCCGTGGGCCCGTGGTAATATATCATGATGATGGCAAAGGATCTTTTCTCTGCTGAAACTGTCCAGAGCTGATTTGATGAGACAAAATACAGCTCCACGGCGTGCAAGGACAGTATACAGTACATTAGCTTCTTCTCGGGTCACACGCCTTCACGCCAGGTGCAGTAGTGCAGCAGAGACCAGAGAGAGAAGGCACGCCCGTAGTACTCGTATTATTGATTTCAATTCAAATTGTTTTTTTTGCCTGCTTCTCCGTCTTCTTCATCTCCATCTTCTCTGGCGACCCCGCCTACACCAGCAGCCCCTGCACCACCGCCGCCATGCCTTTTTCGGATCATCTCGAGCCACCTGTTTGATGGTACTAGTAGGAGTTGTTGACTTTTATCCATATCGCTCTACCAGCTGCCGCTCGCACTGTCCTCCAATACCTCATACCCAAACGCCAGCGTCCCACTACCACACCCCCACACCCACTTGACCGCATCCTTCCAATGGCGAGATCGATCAATGAGAGTGGCAGTTCTTGGGTGTTTCCTGATGGCCCCCTTGAAGAAATCGCATCCCGATGCGATGTCATCACCGCCGCGAGCCTCGTCGGTTCATGCAAGTTTTATCATGATTCAGCAACACAAAGTGTAGCTCTGCCTGCATCTCAGCCGTTTGGCATGCCCTGTGTTCTTCATACTCACCAAACTGAGGTACCGCCCGCGCACAATCCCTTCTACCGCGTCCACAAGTTCAAGCAGGAGGGTGCGCAGAAGGACAAGCAGCATGATGCAAAAGATCGCAAGGGTACCTTGTGCCAACTGACGCCGCTGGACAGGATCTCTTCCGATGCCGTGATTCCAGATGGTGGTACGGGCATGTGGGCAGGCGCGAATGGAGATTGGATCGCCCTTCTTGGCTTCCCCTGGAATTGGGAGCTTGTCAATGTGTACACTGGTCGCCGGATTCCTCTACCACCAATAAGTGAGTTTAAATCCACCCCGGATAAACTTGTGTTCGAGTCTAATGATCAACATCTTCAACTGCTGAAGATAGCTATTTGCCGAGTTCCAACAGCTGCTTCAAATTATACTAGTTTCTCTGTTCTTGCCATCTTCAACGCGGCAATTGCAGTCCTTCACTGTGCTTCTAGCAGATGGACAGTTCTTGACAACCAGTTCTTAGCGTACGGCTACTCCGATGCAATCATCCACAAGGGTATTGTATTTGCTGTAACTCAGACAGGCGAAGTTTATGCATGGAATCAACTTTCTTGGGGTAATTTTTCTCATCTCATATGATGTGTTTTCGCTATTACCTGCTAGTTTCAGATTTAGCTTTAGCCTTTTTCTTTTTGTTGTGCAGTTTTCGTGTCATGCCTGTACCTTTCCCCCTCTATATTCAATCAAAATCAGCAGCGATATGCCTTTGAGTCAAAATAAAGTACTCCCTCCGATCCAAATCAAATTGACTCAGCTTTGTCTAGCCAGTGCATCTAGCTAGACAAACTTGAGTCAATTAATTTGTGCATATCTAGCTAGACACATCCAGTTGAGTCAATTAATTTGGATCGGAGGCAGTATTTTAGCTACATCATTATTCATGTATGTAATGAACTAATCAAGTTTTGCTGAACTGACTTCAAGCTGTGCTTTCCTTTGCAAGGTCCTTTGTTGATCAGCACGGCACCTATTCCGCCAGAACTTGATGAACAAGGTCGGTACAATCTTGGCTCCTGGTGGTTAGCACGATCTCCTGATGGTTCTAGACTTTTTCTGGTCCATACCTGGGGCGTTACTGACGGGCGGGATTATACTGGACTGGTTCGGATTTTACCTGCTGCTGCTACCTCTGAGGGTCGTCATGGTCGCACT
Organism: Lolium multiflorum; assembly: GCA_030979885.1. Lineage (NCBI taxonomy): Eukaryota > Viridiplantae > Streptophyta > Magnoliopsida > Poales > Poaceae > Lolium > Lolium multiflorum. The sequence goes on along the minus strand of CM061747.1, from coordinate 31,840,598 downwards.
ATTCGCGGGTATGGTAAGGGTTTACTTGGCTGCGAGGTGTACAGCATGGACACCAGTCAGTTGATGCCACCGAGGCCATGGAGGAGGATTATTTCCCTTGGATCATATTCTCTCTTCCTTGGAGTGAACTATCCGATTATCATTCCAGTAGAAGACGGGGCAGAACATGACCGTCCAAATATGGCGAGAAGCAACTCTGTTTACACATCGCACCATGCAGTAGGCCTTGCATATCCTCCTTCTCCAGAAATTTGCCGCTTCAGTTTGAATTCTGAAGACTGTACTGTTGGTTTCCAAACCAACATTAGATGGACATGGCGGCAGGTTCCGTTGTGGCTCATCCCAAGCTTCGCCAACGCCCGGCAATGGAACCTGCCTTCGCGTCACAGGTCCAGAAAGAAGGGCTGATGTACTTTATGTAATACTCGTGTTGTAATGCAAGATTTGTATCTGTTGAACTATTTCATTTGCATGTTTATCTCTACCTAGGCTACTCCCTTTCCGTAGTTGTGTTGTACTATCTGTTGAACTATTTCCTTTGCATGTTATCTCTACCTAGGCTACTCCTCCGTAGTTGTTAAATTGATGTAATGCTCCTACAATGCACGCTACACTGGGCGTGTGGCCTGTAATGTTATCAAACACCTTTTGTACTCGTTCTAGTAAGCATTTCACACTATAGCTCACATAATTAAAGTACTCCTACAACGTATTAGTTGAAAGATATCTCTCATAAGTAAGTACCCCTCTTTGAGCTTATGCGAAACATAAATGACTATTTTAGAAATATATACTCTCGACACAAGATTATATTAAAAACAATGGTACATAGTTCTATTAGAAAAAGAAAGTGTGAATAGTAGAATGATGGAGAAGTGTTTTTTGAGGTCTGTGCATAGCTAGTGTTCATGGTGCAAAAGCACTTAGACTAGTCACAATGGGAAGTATACTAGTCTATGATACAACACCTTCAATGCATAGTATCATGAATTAGTATCATGCAATGTTGCGAAAAACCAATTATTCATTTCTTTCCAAATAGACTAGCTTTGCGAGGATGACAAAACATTTCTTTATTGCCCTCTCGTATGAATCTCCTCCATACATCACCTCTCATACCGATTGAAAGCCATTCCAAATCGTTGGTTCAAGACCATGAATACCAAGCCAATTTTGTTAGCTAGTTGGACCACCCTCGGATTGAGAACCAACGGTTGAAAGAAAGGTGGGCGCCAACTCATATTTTTTTCTCGAGAGTCCGACACTTGATGTTGATTGCAAAGTTCACAAAGGCCAAAATTTTGACATCCTCTTTGTGCAAGTCTTGCCACCATCCAAACTCGGTTTTGAAGTACCAACCAAGAAAAAAAAAGCTTGCACTTTGGAGGACCCCATGGACCATGAAAATTTTGAAAAACTTCCAGTAAATCATGCATATTTCGATTTATATTTTGGTGAAGTTTCATTCGATTTGAATCATAGGTTTGTGAGCAAATATATATTTAGTTTAAACTAGTGCTCGAGTACGTAAGAATCTATTTAATCACAAGCTAGTCATCCGAATGGGATGAAATATTCATAGATTTTAAAACAAGGAATCTACATATTACTGGATTTTTTTTCAAAATTTTCTGAATAGTTTTTCTTTTTTAGCTTCGAAATAAGAGATAGTTTGGAACGTTGGATCTCAAATGGATGGTAGATGGTGGGACACAGTCACAATGTATCTTGGAAGCATCAAGTCACTGAAGCTCTGTCCGGTTTCCAAACCAAGCTAGGAAAGGCATTGAAAATGAAGTTCTGCTCTAAAACATTTCTCATTCCATTTTGGTGCTCGCGCGGTTGCATGCTGCCCACGTGTTAAGGTACGTGTCTCTGGCATGTAGAGAACTACGATTATTGGCGAAAAATATATCGAAATGGAAACTGTAAAAAAAAGCCCTCTCTGGTCAACCTGATGTGACGAGACATCACTGCACCAAACGTCGTCGCAAATTTATAGATGGGTGGCGTGCTAGTCTACCAACAGTCAAATCGGCGCCCAGTCGCAGCAGCAGCCTAGAGTACTACCTAGTTTTTGCCCCTTGCATGTCTATCATCTTCTTCTTCACCCCGTTACAAAAAAAAAACTTCTTCTTCACCCTCCCAGAATCACGCGCACGCGCAGGATCTCGATCCCCACCACGCCGCATCACTAGTACTACTCCGTATACCTTTCTCTCCTTACCCCGGCCGGCCGCGCGCCGCATCGTTCCTTCCATAGCGCTCGCCCTCTCCTCCGAAAACCCCAAGCGCAGTTGCATCCGCCATCCACCTAAATCCATCTTCACGTGATGGATTATTCTAGGCTTTGCCGGGGCGGCGGGGACGGCCACTTGGAGGCTCTCACCGGCGACAACATCAACCTCATCGCTGCGCATCTGGACGTTACCTACACCGTCCGACTTGCTGCATGTTCCAGGGAGCTCTACGACATGATCAGCAAGGATGAAGGTAAGATGCACCATTGGGATGAACCCTGCCTGCTGATGCCTCCGCCTGCTTATTGGTTCGATGAACACTGGGACGTGGCGAGAACATCTCGTCTGCATGATACCGTGTACGACCTGGTGCCCCTCGACCATCCTCGCCGTTCTGTCGCCCTGCCGTTCATGCACGACAGAAAATGGCTTGGCGCGAACGGTGACTGGATCGCCGCCGCCGATCATCATGAGTGGTGCCTCGTGAACGTCTACACCGAGCGACATATCCCCCTTCCATCCCTACCTGATTCGAAGATCGATCATAGTAGTTTTTCATATCAACCTGCATACTCTTTTAACTGGGGTCCAGCAATTGATTTGTTGAAGATTGTAATCTGCCAAGTGCCCACAAAAGGTGGGAGGTACGCAGATTACAAGCTCATCGCCTTGTTCGACAAAACGATTTTCTACCTTGAAGGGGGTGGCGACTGGAGAATGCTGGAGGCCCTTACACCTGCACCTGATTATCCAAATTACTGTGATGCCATTGAACTCCGTGGCCACGTTTTTGCGGTGGACGAAACTGACGGCTCCACGTACTTCTGGGACACCGCAAATGGTATTTTTTCAGTCCTTATGTTGCATTGCATGATACACTGCCTTAACCAATGAAGTTATTCATGAACTACCTTGTTTATATTTTACCTTTCTTATATGACTTAATGATCACACCCCCTTTTGCTGAATATGAATGAACCGTTGCTTGCAATGAATTAGTAGTACTAATTAGTCACCAACAAACATAGTATGCTCAGTATGTGATTGCATTCCTGAATTAGTAACTCTACGCCACTGCAGAATATGGGTGTAATTAACCAGTATCTCAAAAGATAACGTGGCACTATGAAGGCACCCTTTTTGATAACCTTTTACACCCATTGTTTCATATATAACTAATTGATTTTGCCTCCAAAAGGAGGACGGGAGACCCCCGCCATCTGCATCAGAGAGATGCATAAGGACTTTCATAAGTATATGACTTAACGATCACATCCTTTATCTGAATATGAATGAACCGTTGCTTGCAATGAATTAGTACTAGTCAGTCATCAGCAAACATAGTATACTCCGTATGTGAATGCATTACTGAATTAGTAACTCTATGCAACTGCAGAATATGGATGTAATTAACAAGTATCTCAAATGTTAACGTAGAAACAGAAAAATAGAAGAAAATCGTTTGTAATTACATGCGTAGCTTATATTTTCTAGAGATCGGGGAAAAAGCCTTGATTGGATGTACCTACATGCAGATCAAACAGTTCTTTGTTTATATCGGTGAACAATCTGCAGAATGGTATAATTAATTTTGTTTTTGATACATTTTTTCTCCCATTTTCTTGAATAGATTTCAGTTTCCCACAATTATCTTTCATTAGTGATTGTGACGTCCCCTCATTCAAAATAACTCAGGTTATCTTTTTCCTAATTCAGTGATATTTAAGTTTGAGTAAGTTTACGATTAATATCTACAACCTCATATATATATAAGATTTAGCACCTGCAGGCCTAACAAAGTTAGCTGCCTCTAGTCCCCTGTATAGTTCTTTCTTTTTGCTTTCTCAGTTTTTCGTAGCCTTGCTACAACCCTGTATGCTCTAATATATAATGATGCACGACTAGGCATGTGTTCGAGAAAAGAAAATCTAAATATCTTTTGTAATATATGAACCTATATTGATGTTTTAGATGTTGGTAGTATAATTTTCGATAAACTTGAACAGACTTAAATCAGTTTAACTTAGCACAACCATATAGCGTACCTTTTTTAGAACGCGAAAATGAGGTAAACAAATACCATGTGTACCCTTTACTATCAATAGTAGAGAAGAGATTATGAACCTTCAACTCTAAAATGCAAATTCTTCTACTGAATGGATAGCTGCATCTAATACCTATTTTGCAAATGTTACCAGACTTGGGGTTAGCTATAAAGAGCATTTCTTTCTTGTCAAGCTTCATGCACTACCAACACAACCAAAAGTCCGAACTGATCGCAAGGGCGGCAATCCACTTATACAATTCAACACCCCCCGTCACATGTGATGGGAGACAAGTCAACATGTGGAAAGACTCAGAGGTATAGCTCAAGAGGCATATAAGTGGACTCCGAGGGGGCAACAACAATTTTAGGATAAATTGCGAAAGCCAGGACTCGAACTCGAGACCCTGGCTCTGACACCATGTCAAGCTTCATGGACTAGCCAACGCAACCAAAAGTCCGAACTGATGGAAAGGTCTAGGCAATCCACTTATACAGTTAAACATTTCTTACCCTTCGGGTGGTCACAGGGAAGCTCTCTAATAGATCACTTAAGACAAAGGGAATTAACTACAGCACAGGACTTAAACTTAAGATGATATATATTTGTCAAAATTTGAATGTATCTATATGCTTTCACTGTCTAGATACATCTGAATTTGGACAAATCTCAGACACTTTCGGTGGGACAGAGGTAGTATATAACTGTGTATACACTAACTAGTGTCTAGTTTTGGCGAAGTTTAGACTAGTTTCGTGGGATGGATGCAGTATAACTGATATATTGGACACTTGATTTGAACACATGAATGACCAATGTCCTTAGCTTACATAGTCGTATTTATACTGTGAGCATGAACGATGAACAATGCTGCTGTTTGAATATGGTTGCCAGTAACACCCTATTCGTCTCCATTTCTAATATTGCAGAAAACCTGATGCTCCCGTTTGTAATCCCGCCACCGGTGGTGGATGATCAGCAGTACGCATGGTTCCTCGCTCCATCTGCTGATGGCAAGCGATTGATGATCATCCTTACAGTAAACAAGATTGGGATTGCCAATGCTGAAGTACCTCCTGACATTCCCTATGCTGCTAATGGGCTTCAGCTACGGCAGTATCCTCCTGTTGCCACCTACGTCTTTGAGCTGGATCCCTTATCTACTGCACGTGCAGGGGACTTTCTTTGGAGGCAGGTTAACAGCCTCAGCGACCACTCTCTGTTCCTCGGACTCAATTACCCAATCATTGCCAACCTGAAGAAGCGTGAATCCAAAGCTCCTGATGGCACATTGGTTCCATTCATGAGGAAAAACTGCGTCTACACAGCATACCGGAATATTCGTTATAATCAATACCCTAAAATTTTGCGCTGCAACCTCCAGCCAGATGAAGGTGAGACTGTGGGAGTTATCAGCCTTCCCAAGGATGGTTGGGATAGTGTCCGACAAGCGGCTATGTGGTTTAAGCCTGCTTTAAACATTGCCCGTTCGGTGTTACCTTTAAAAAAACAGTGACACTTTTTTATTATGCTTGAAGTGTTGAGAAGTAGTACACTGTTTTTAGTATGTACTAGTTTGAATCAGTTTATTTGAACACTGCCCTGCTTTTGTATTTCGTGTTGCCTTCATATTATAACCCATGCATGGCTGTTTTAGGATTGACTTTATTTCAGCACTATAATTTTTTCGATAAAGGATGCTTTATTACTTTTGGAAAGCAATTACATCCAGCCTCTGCATAACCAGGATGCACACAGCTGTTCAAAGAGTCTGTAACCAACAATGTAAAGAAAAAAAACTAGGCGAAATACATATCGGAACGATGAATCATAAATCGCCTATGGTGTGGGTGGTGCTGCAATCCGTAGACTATGCTGCCACCCATGTAGGGAAAAAGTATCCCTCGCCGTTCAGCACTATAATTACAATGTGTGTACGTCCTTTATAATATAGCCACCTCTTGTTGATCATAGTCATGAGAGGACCATTCCTATTTTTTTCGCCGCTAAAGGGTAAAGTACATCCACTGGCACGGGGGTGTGTTGGGTTCCACCCCATCCCCAAACCGAACATGCATCAACTACGAGCAAGGAAGTAGATGTGCGACCTAGGTGACTGTGCGGACCCCACATGTGAACCAAAGAAAAAAACATGTCAATACGGAACTGATGTACATACGACAACTCCTATATGATATGCGTATGTACGATTGAGCATCTGGAGGTGTGCTGCCACCTGCTTCCTCACACGAAGGGTTGGATCTTGTGTTTCGTACACGGATCGGACTGAAATTGTCGTGTGCATAGCAAGGTTCATGTCAATAAGGCTGAGTTTGGCATCTAAGTCTAGGCAACAAATACTTTTGGGTTCCAACGGCCATCTACAAGGTATTTGCTATAGGCCTACTTGCTCCGGCTGTCGAAGCCCAATAACTACAAATGGGCCTTTCTGCTCATGCAATGTTGGCCCTTTTCTAAAGAACCACAGATCCTATGATTGGCAAAAAACAAAAACACGGAGATTCTACATAAAAGTTGTTTGTATTTATTTTGAATTATTGGGTTGCAATTTTTGAAACTGCTCATGGCCAATATGAAAATCCTTGATCGCTCCATACCCACATAGATCACGGTATTTTCAAAAATTCATAAAGTGGATTTGAAATTTAAAACATATCCTAATAATTCCATGATTTATTCTATTAACTTGCAAGATCTTGGAGCGAAAGAGCTTGTATTAGTCTGCGAAAATAATACTGATAAACCTGTCGTTAACAAGAAATGAAGGTTTATCGTTCAGAGAGGATGCCATGTGGGACCCATGAGACAGTAGCGTCCTCAACGTTTCAAAGAAAAAGGCAAGTAGCCCGAAAATAGGGGTAAAAAATAAATCCTACAAAGGAAACATTTATAGTTCATAGAGGCTGACATGTGGGACCGATCTGCCAGCTGCATCCTCATCATTTCGAAGTCGGCAGGGATCAGAAGAAAAAGGCAAATAGCCAGAAATTAGGGGTAAAAAATAAATCCAAAAAGGAAACTTTTATTCTTAATAGAGGATGACATGTGGGACCGACCTGCCAGCAGCGTCCTCATCGTTTCAAAGGCCGCAGGGGATCAAAAGAAAAAGGCAAATAGCCAGAAATTAGGGGTAAAAAATAAATCCAACAAAGGAAAGGTTTATTGTTCATAGAGGCTGACATGTGGGACCCATGAGCCAGCGGCGACCTCAATTTCAAAGGCGGCATATGATCGAAAAGAAAAAGGCAAGTTAGCAAAAATCAGTGGGTAAAAAAAATCTAAGAAATGAAACTTTATTGTACAGTCCCAGTGTGTAAAAAAAAGGCAAATAGCCAGAAATTAGGGGTAAAAAATAAATCCAACAAAGGAAAGGTTTGTTGTCCATAGAGGCTGACATGTGGGACCCATGAGCCAGCGGCGACCTCAATTTCAAAGGCGGCATATGATCGAAAAGAAAAAGGCAAGTTAGCAAAAATCAGGGGGTAAAAAAATCTAAGAAAAGAAACTTTATTGTACATAGAGGATGACATGCGGGTCCCATGAGCCAGCACCTTACTCAACGTTTCAGAGGCGGCATGAGATCAAAAGAAAAAGGAAACTGACCAAATATCAGGAGCAAAAAATAATCCAAGAAAAGTAACTTTTATTGTACATAGAGGATGACATATGGGTCCCACTTATACAAGCTCTTTCGCTCCAAGATCTTGCAAGTTGATTGTACATAGAGGATGATATGCGGGCCCCATGTGTCAGCAGCTTAATCAATGTTTCCAAGGCGGCAGGGGATCAAAAGAAAAAAGGAAATAGCCAAAAATAAGAGGGTGAAAAAAAATCCAAGAAAAGAAACTTTTATAGTATAGAGGATGACATGTGGGTCCCATGAGCCAGCTGCTTCCTCAACGTTTCAGAGGCTGCATGAGATCGAAAGAAAAAGGCAAGTGACCAAAAATAAGAGGGAAAAAAATCCAAGAAAAGAGACTTGATTGTACATAGAGGATGACATGCGGGTCCCATCAGTCAGCAGCTTACTCAACGTTTCCAAGGCGGCAGGGGATCAAAAGAAAATGGAAATAGCTAAAGATCAGAGGGTGAAAAAATCCAAGAAAAGAAACTTTTATAGTACATAGAGGATGACATGCGGGTCCCATGAGCCAGCAGGTTCCGCAACATTTTCAAAGGCGGCATGAGATCGAAAGAAAAAGGCAAGTGACCAAAAATCAGAGGGTGAAAAATAATCGAAGAAAAGAAACTTTTATTGTACATAGAGGATGACATGCTGTCCCATTTTGCAGCAGAGGTCCCAACTTTTCAAATGCGGCTTGAGATCAAAAGAAAAAGAAAGTAGCCAGAAATTAGGGGATAAAAAAAACTCGAAGAAAAGAAAGTTGATTGTACATAGAGGATGACATGCGGGACCCACGAGTTAGCAGCTTACTCAACGTTTCCAAGGCGGCAGGGGATCAAAAGAAAAAGGAAATAGCCAAAAATCAGAGAGTGAAAAAAAACCCTAGAAAATAAACTTTTGTAGTACATAGAGGATGACATGCGGGTCCCATGAGCCAGCAGGTTCCTCAACGTTTCAAACGTGGCATGGGATCGAAGGAAAAGGCAAGTGACCAAATATCAGGAGCCAAAAATAATCCAAGAAAAGAAACTTGATTGTACATAGAGGATGACGTGCGGGTCCCATTTTGCAGCAGCGGTCCCAACGTTTCAATTGCGGCTTGAGATCAAAAGAAAAAGAAAGTAGCCAGAAATTAGGGGGTCAAAAAAAACTCCAAGAAAGGAAAGCTTTATCGTTCATACATGCTGACATGTGGGACCTATGAGCCAGCAGCTTACTCAACGTTTCAAAGGCGGCAGGATCAAAAGAAAAAGGAAATAGCCAAAAATCAGAGGGTGAAAAAAATCCAAGAAATCAAACTTTTATTGTACATAGAGGATGACATGCGGGTCCCATGAGCCAGCAGATTCCTCAACGTTTCAAACGTGGCATGAGATCGAAAGAAAAAGGCAAGTGACCAAATATCGGGAGCCAAAAATAATCCAAGAAAAGAAACTTTATTGTACATAGAGGATGACGTGCGGGTCCCATTTTGCAGCAGCGGTCCGAACGTTTCCAAAAGGCGGCACAGACCAAAAGAAAATGAAGTAGCCAGAAATCGGGGGTGAAAAAATCCAAGAAAAGAAAGATTTCAATTGGGCTGCATCTAGACATCTGGGCCTTCGAACTATCCTTCTGGGCCTTTTGACACGTACAATTTCAGCCCACTCCAGAACATGATAGTTCGGATTTTTCTCAAAAAAAAAAAACAGGAAAGTCCTATGCTTCGCCAAAACAAAAAACAAGGAGATTCAAGATATATGTTGTAAAAATAAAGATTTAATTTATCCGTTTGCAATAGCTCAGAGCGCAATACACTGTTTATTGTCTGCAAAATAATCAAGATATCACATGTTTCTTGTACGGGGAGGCTGACATCGTGGACCCATGAGCCAGCAGCGTCGTTTTAAAGGCGGCAGGGGATGGAAAGAAAAAATAAACCAAAAATCTGTTGGTAAAAAATCCAAGAAAAGAAACATTTTCGAGAGGATGACATGCGGGACCCATGAGGCAGCAGCGTCCTCAGCGCTTATTGTTCATAGAGGCTGACATGTGGGACCCGTGAGCCAGCAGCGTCCTCAACGTTTTAAAGGCGGCAGGATATCGAAAGAAAAAATAATCCAAAAATCATTTGGTAAACAATATCCAAGAAAAGAAACATTTACCGTTCTGAGAGGATGACATGCGGGACCCATGAGGCAGCAGCATCCTCAACGATTCCAAGGCGGCAGGGGATCAAAGAAAAAAAAGGAAATATCCAGAAATTAATTAGGGGTTCAAAAAAATCCATCAAAGGAAACTTTTATTGTTCATAGAGGATGACTTGTGGGACCGACCTGCCAACAGCGTCCTCATCGTTTCAAAGGGGCAGGAGATCCAAAGAAAAAGGCAAATAGCCAGAAATTAGGGGTCAAAAATAACTCCAAGAAAGGAAACTTTTATTGTTCGTAGAGGATGACATGCGGGACCCATGAGCCAGCAGCTTACTCAACGTTTCAAAGGCGGCATGAGATCGAAAGAAAAAGGCAAGTGACAAAATATCAGGAACAAAAGATAATCCAAGAAAAGAAACTTTATTGTACATAGAGGATGACATGTGGGTCCCATTTTGCAGCAGCGGTCTCAATGTTTGTAATGCGGCTTGAGATCAAAAGAAAAAGAAAGTAGCTAGTAATTAGGGGGTGAAAAAAATCCAAGAAAGGAAAGTTGATGGACATAGAGGATGACATGCGGGTCCCTTGAGCCAACAGCTTACTCAACGTTTCAAAGGGGGCAGGGATCAAAAGAAAAAGGCAAGCCAAAAATCAGAGGGTGAAAAAAATCCAACAAAGGAAACTTTTATAGCACATAGAGGATGACATGCGGGTCCCATGAGCCAGCAGGTTCCTCAACGTTTCAAACGTGGCATGAGATCGAAAGAAAAAGGCAAGTGCCCAAATATGAGGAGCCAAAAATAATTCAAGAAAAGAAAGTTTTATAGTACATAGAGGATGACATGCGGGTCCCATTTAGCAGCAGCGGTATCAGCGTTTGAGAGGTGGCAGGGGATCAAAAGAAAAAAAGAAATTGCCAAAAATCAGATGGTGAAAAAAAACCAAGAAAAAGAACTTTTATAGTACATAGAGGATGACATGCGGGTCCCATGAGCCTGCAGGTTCCTCAACGTTTCAAACGTGGCATGAGATCGAAAGAAAAAGGCAAGTGAAAAAATATCAGGAGCCAAAAATAATTCAAGAAAAGAAAGTTTTATAGTACATAGAGGATGACATGCGGGTCCCATTTAGCAGCAGCGGTATCAGCGTTTGAGAGGTGGCAGGGGATCAAAAGAAAATAAGAAATTGCCAAAAATCAGATGGTGAAAAAAAACCTAGAAAAAGAACTTTTATAGTACATAGAGGATGACATGCGGGTCCCATGAGCCTGCAGGTTCCTCAACGTTTCAAACGTGGCATGAGATCGAAAGAAAAAGGCAAGTGAAAAAATATCAGGAGCCAAAAATAATTCAAGAAAAGAAAGTTTTATAGTACATAGAGGATGACATGCGGGTCCCATTTAGCAACAGCGGTATCACCGTTTGAGAGGCAGCAGGTGATCGAAAGAAAAAGTCAAGTGACCAAATATGAGGTGCCAAAAAAATCCAAGAAAAGAAAGTTTTATAGTACATAGAGGATGACATGCGGGTCCCATTTAGCAGCAGCGGTATCACCGTTTGAGAGGCGGCAGGGGATCGAAAGAAAAAGGTAAGTGACCAAATATGAGGTGCCAAAAATAATTCAAGAAAAGAAAGTTTTATAGTACATAGAGGATGACATGCGGGTCCCATGCAGCAGCGGTATCACCGTTTGAGAGGCGGGGATCGAAAGAAAAAGGCAAGTGACCAAATTTGAGGTGCCAAAAATAATCCAGAAAAGAAAGTTTTATAGTACATAGAGGATGACATGCGGGTCCATTTAGCAGCAGCGGTATCACCGTTTGAGAGGCGGCAGGGATCGAAAGAAAAAGGCAAGTGACCAAATTTGAGGTGCCAAAAATAATCCAGAAAAGAAAGTTTTATAGTACATAGAGGATGACATGCGGGTCCCGTTTAGCGTTATCACCGTTTGAGAGGCGGCAGGGGATCGAAAGAAAAAGGCAAGTGACCAAATTTGAGGTGCCAAAAATAATCCATGAAAAGAAAGTTTTATAGTACATAGAGGATGACATGCGGGTCCCAGTTAGCAGCAGCGGTATCACCGTTTGAGAGGCGGCAGGGGATCGAAAGAAAAAGGCAAGTGACCAAATTTGAGGTGCCAAAAAAACTCCAAGAAAAGAAAGTTGATTGCACATAGAGGATGACATGCGGGTCCCATATAGCAGCAGCGGTCTCAACGTTTCCAAGGCGGCAAGGGATCAAAAGAAAAAGGAAGTAGCCAGAAATCAGGGGGTCAAAAAAATCCAAGAATAGAAAGAATTTTGGTTCATAGAGGATGACATGCGGGACCCATGATCCTGCATCGTAAACGGCTCGTTGAACGAGATGGCGCGATGTAGAAAAAAACAATGCCAGAGAGGCTGCCATCTGGGCCCTACATCCCTCGGCGGTGCGGATTTGCGTTGACTCGGCCGGCGAACCCGAGATTTCGAGATGCACCACGTCCCGGGCCACCATACGCCACGTTTTGGCCGCTTTCGTCGGGCTAGGTGGCCTCAAAAACGAGAAAAAAAAGTTTTGACATGCACCACGGAGGGACCAAAATCGTCGGCCATGGTACACCAGCAACCACGGCGCGACTTCAACTTCGTCGGGAAACCGCGACTACACCCGCTACAAGGGGAAAATGGTATGTATATACATGGAACGACCTTCTTTCATTTCCCGTCATGTTACATTTGTGGTACGCATAACTTTTCTTTTCGCGATGCAGGTGGCCGAGGCAGCACCTGGGGTGGTGCTTCATGATGCCCAGATATATGACATGATGCGGACGAAGAAGAAGCCCAATCCCGCATTGCCTCAGCCACAGTACTACGGCAATGCCAAGGCCGCCAAGGAGGACTACTGCGACATGGTCAAGTCTCGTCACCCCGAGGTGGATGACCCCTTGAGCATTCCGGTCGACGAGGAGTCGTTGGTCCTGTCGGGGCGCGGGCGTCCGCATGGCCGTTACCCCTTTCTGAATAAGGCGGTCAAGCCTACCCCAGCCACGAGCTACACGCGTCTCAAGCATACCCTCACCGCCGACAGCCCCCAGCCTCGTCCACGGCCTGCTCGTCCACCCGCCTACGATGTAAGTTTTCCTCATTTTCATCCTCTTTCCGGTTTTCCTTCCTACATGGCTAAGTGTTGACGAGATTCATTGTTTCTGAAATTGTAGCCTGAGTTCGAGGCGGCCTTCGAAGCCTGTAATGAAGCGTATCAGCAGGCCGCTGCGCAGTGGAATAGGCAGAATACGGCCTACATGGCGTATATAGGAGTAAGTCTGAATCTTTCTTCTCGCAAGTAGATGACAAGTCTCAGTTTGATGCTTTATTTCTGCAAAGCCTAACTTGTAACCTATCTTGCAGGAAATGATGATCTCTATGTCTACTGGTACACCGCCACCGGCTCGAGTTACCGTGGCGGGGGACATGCCTATCATGCCATCGAAGGCAGCTTTCGCTGCGACTTACTACGGATCCACACCGGAGGTAAGTTCTTTGCCAAACCGGTAGTTACCACTTTCCTTTGCCTCGCAAGTTGCTAACATGTAGGGAACACGTAGGGAACGGGATGGTCCGGGAACCAGGCATCGCCGGGTGGGCGCGAGGTCACACCGGTTCATGAAGGTGGTCGGTCTCCTGGGCGTTCTGCTGGTGCCTCTCCGTCGTTACTCCTTGGACAATACTTACATGCTTCACTTTGACTTTATGATGTTTTTAACATCCTATTAACAAGATGCCACAGTGCCAGTTCCTGTTTTCTGCTGTTTTTGGTTCCAGAAAGGCTGTTCGGGCAATATTCTCGGAATTGGACGAAATCAACGCCAAAGATCTTATTTTTCCCGGGAGGCTCCAGAACACCGAAGGGGAGACGGAGAGGAGGCCCAGGGCCCCGACACCACAAGGCCGCGCGGGCAGGCCCCTGGCCGCGCCGGCCTATGAGGAGGGCGCCCTGGTGCCCCTCTGACGCCGCCTCTTCGCCTATTTAACCCCTTTCGACCTAAAAACACCGTACCACTTGACGAAACTCCAGAAAGACTCCAGGGGCGCCGCCACCATCGCGAAACTCCAATTCGGGGGACAGAAGTCTCTGTTCCGGCACGGGGAAGTGCCCCCGGAAGCCATCTCCATCAACGCCATCGCCTCCATCATGCTCCATGAGTAGTTCCCCCATGGACTACGGGTTCTAGCTGTAGCTAGTTGGTATTCTCTCCCCATGTACTTCAATACAATGATCTCATGAGCTGCCTTACATGATTGAGATCCATCTGATGTAATCGGTGTTGTGTTTGTTGGGATCCGATGGATGATACATTATGATTAGTCTATCTATAAAGTTTGTGAAGTTATTGTTGTTGCAATCTTGTTATGCTTAATGCTTGTCACTAGGGCCCGAGTGGCATGATCTTAGATTTGAGCTCTATAATTATTGCTTAGATTGTATCTACAAGTTGTATGCACATGTCACTGTCCGGAACCAAAGGCCCCGAAGTGACAGAAATCGGGACAACCGGAGGGGATGGCGGTGATGTGAGGGACACATGTTTTCACGGAGTGTTAATGCTTTGCTCCGGTGCTCTATTAAAAGGAGTACCTTAATATCCAGTAGATTCCCTTGAGGCCCGGCTGCCACCGGCTGGTAGGACAATAGATGTTGTGCAAGTTTCTCATTGCGAGCACGTACGACTAAATATGGAAAACATGCCTACATGATTAATGACTTGATATTCTGTCTTAATGCTATTTCAATCCTATCAATTGCCCGACTGTAATTTGTTCACCCAACACTTGTTATTGGAGAGTTGCCACTAGTGTAGATAGCTGGGAACCCCGGTCCATCTTTCATCATCATATACTCGTTCTACATGTCAACTATTTTCTGGTACCATTGCTCTCATATTGCTATTACTGCTACTGTGTTACTGTTACTACTGCTCTCATATTACTGCTACTTTCACATCACCCCTGTTACTAGTGCTTTTCCAGGTGCAGCTGAATTGACAACTCAGTTGTTAAGGCTTATAAGTATTCTTTACCTCCCCTTGTGTCGAATCAATAAATTTGGGTTTTACTTCCCTCGAAGACTGTTGCGATCCCCTATACTTGTGGGTCATCAAGACTATTTTCTGGCGCCGTTGCCGGGGAGGCATAGCTCTACTCATAAGTTCACCTGGGGAGTACACTCTACCTCTCTCTCTACTTTTATTTTATTTTGTCTTGCTAGTTTATTTCTGTCTAGTTTATTTGTGCTTAGTTTATTTCTGTCTAGTTTTACTTTGCTTAGTTTACTTTTGTCTAGTTTATTTTTGTCTTGTTTTATTTTCCCTATATACCCGAAAATCCATAAAAATTTGAAAAATCTAAAAATTAAAAACTGCTGTTATGGGAGAACCTACAACCTACTTGGAGCTTATAGAATGTTATAATAATTATAGAGAATCAAGAACTGGTAAAATAATGAGTGCTATGATAGAAAAATTGAATACAATTGCTGAAATCTTGCTTGAACGCCATAATATAAACTGTTGCTCTCAACAGGATACTAAACATCTTAAATTTCAATGTGGCTTTAGTGAGGAATTTTTAATTAAGAACTATAATCGGAATTGCTATATTCATTATGGGTTCGAAGAGGTAGAACAATTTGTCTTATTTATGGGAGCCTCCGAGATAGAATCCTTCATGGTTGAGAATTATGAAACTTGTGTTGTTTGTAAGGGCCTTAAAGATTATGTCTCTACTATCCTTAATTCTTGCATAGAATGCTACAGTAGGAATCCTTATATCCTTGATTATAAAGAGAGACACATTAATGCACAAGAATGCACTCACAATTTGCAGGAACCGTGGAAGAAGAAATTGATGAACCTGAAAGCTCATTGGATGAAAAAGAGGAGGAAATTGATGAACTTGAAAGCTCATTGGATGAAAAAGAAGAAGAGAGCGACGAACAAAAGGAGGAAGAATGGATTAGCTACCCATGTCAACCTTCTAATGAGAGTAACTCTTTATCTCTTACACTATTTGATTGTCCTCCATGCTTACCGGAAGAGGTTGAATGTTATGTTCCTGTGGATTCTCTTGAAATATTTCCTATAAGTAAAACTTGTGAGAATAATTATGCTACTGTTATATATGATAATCCATGCTACTTTGATAAATCTTATGATAATGCTTTGTTTGTGCCTAATGTCGAAATGCATGGTACTAAAGAATTTTGCTTAGCAAATGTTTATGATAAAGCTCTAGATGATGGTCCTATGTTACTTGATAATATTAATTGTACTACTAATGAAAATGGGATTGGAGAGTTCTTGACATTATCTATGTGTCCCATATCTCTTGAGATTGATCACCTACCTTGTTATATTATTAATAAAAGTAAGTTTGAAAGTTTTAATTCCACAATTCTTGAACTTGATAAAAATTATGTGTTTGGAAATCATGAAAAGTATGCTGCATGTGATAGTTATATTGTTGAGTTTATTCATGAAGCTACTGAAAATTATTATGAGAGAGGAAAATATGGTAGTAGAAATTTTCATGGTGCTAAAACACCTCTCTATATGCTTAAAATTTTGAAGTTACTCTTGTTTTATCTTCTTATGCTTATCACTTTGTTCTTCATGAATTTATTTGTGTACAAGATTCCTATGCATAGGAAGTGGGTTAGACTTAAATGTGTTTTGAATTTTCTTTTTGATGCTCTCTTTTGCTTCAAATACTATTTCTTGCGAGTGCATCATTTAAAACTGCTGAGCCCATCTTAATGGCTATAAAGAAAAGAACTTCTTGGGAGATAACCCATGTGTTATTTTGCTACAGTACTTTGTTTTATATTTGTGTCTTGGAAGTTGTTTACTACTGTAGCAACCTCTCCTTATCTTAGTTTTGTGTTTTGTTGTACCAAGTGAAGCCTCTAATCGAAGGTTGATGCTAGATTTGGATTTCTGCGCAGAAACAGATTTCTATCTGTCACGAATCTGGGCTGTTTTCTCTGTAGAAAAATCAGAAAAATATGCCAATTTACGTGCGTGTTCCTCAGATATGTACGCAACTTTCATTAGTTTTGAGTTTTCTGATTTGAGCAACGGAAGTATTTTATTAAAATTCGTCTTTACTGGCTGTTCTGTTTTGGCAGATTCTGTCTCTGTTTTTTGCATTGTCTCTTGTGGACTTTAAGCGAGCTTTTCTAGACATAGAGAGCTGTAGCTAATGTTTTATTGAGTTCTTGCAATGTGTCACTACAGGACCAAGGTGGATTCAAGTTTTTTGAGTACTAACCCCTCTAATGAAGTTTATGAGAAGTTTGGTGTGAAGGAAGTTTTCAAGGGTCAAGAGAGGAGGATGATATATGATCAAGAAGAGTAAAAAGTCAAAGCTTGGGGATGCCCCCGTGGTTCATCCCTGCATATTTCAAGGAGACTCAAGCGTCTAAGCTTGGGGATGCCCAAGGCATCCCCTTCTTCATCAACTTATCAGGTTCCTCCCCTGAAACTATATTTTTATTCGGTCACATCTTATGTGCTTTACTTGGAGCGTCTGTGTGTTTTTATTTTTGTTTGTGTTTGAATAAAGTTGGATCCTAGCAATCCTTGTTTGGGAGAGATACACGCTCCGCTTTTTCATATGAACACTTGTTCTTCGTTTTACTTTTAATGTTCAATGAATAAAAGTTGGAAGCTACAATATTTATCTTTATTTGGTTGGGAAAAGAAAATGCCTCATATGTCTTGGATAATTTGATACTTGGCAATTGTTTTGAGCTCTCAAGTAGATCATAAGTTTTTGCATGTAGTTTAAACCTATTAGTGGAGAACTACCGTAAAGCTTGTTAAAATTGGTTTGCATAATTGATCTCTCTTAAGGTCTAGATATTTTCTGGTAAAAGTGTTTGAGCAACAAGGAAGACAGTGTAGAGTATTATAATGCTTGCAATATGTTCTTATGTAAGTTTTGTTGTACCGGTTCATACTTGTGTTTGCTTCAAACAACCTTGCTAGCCTAAACCTTGTACTGAGAGGGAATACTTCTCGTGCATCCAAAAACCTTGAGCCAAAACCTATGCCATTTGTGTCCACCATACCTACCTACTATGTGGTATTTCCTGCCATTCCAAAGTAAATTGCTTGAGTGCTACCTTTAAATAATTCAAAATGCTTCTCAATTTGTGTTAATGTTTCATAGCTCATGAGGAAGTATGTGGTGTTTAGCTTTCAACCTTGTCATTTACTTTTGACGGACTCTCATATGGACTAGTGGCACATCCGCTTATCCAATAATTTTGCAAAAAGAGCTGGCAATGGGATTCCCAGTCCCAAATTAATTAACTTAAATAGACACTCCTCCATGGTTTGTGATTGTTGGACGGCACCCGAAGGATTCGGCTAGCCATGGCTTGTGTAAGCAAAGGTTGGGGGAGTGTCATCATCATAATAAAACTTAAATAAAAAGGCACTCCTTCATGGTATGAGATTGTTGGCAGGCACCCGAGGATTCGGTTAGCCATGGTTTGTGAAAGAAAGGTTGGAAGGAGTGCCACCCAAAAATAAATAAAATGGGAGCCGCTCTTGGGAGTCCGGTTGATGAGGTAGTTAGTGTGCCCACTACCATTCGTTGACAACAACAAACACCTCTCAAAACTTTACTTTTATGCTCTCTATATGTTTTCAAAACCAAAGCTCTAGCACAAATATAGCAATCAATGCTTCCCTCGTAGAAGGGCCATTCTTTTACTTTTATGTTGAGTCAGTTACCTAATTCCTTCCATCTTAGAAGCAAACACTTGTGTCAACTATGCATTGATTCTTACATACTTGCTTATTTGCATTCATCATATTACTTTGTGTTGACAATTATCCATGAGATATGCATGTTACAAGTTGAAAGCAACCGCTGAAACTTATATCTTCCCTTGTGTTGCTTCGATGCCTTTACTTTGAACTTATTGCTTTATGAGTTAACTCTTGTGCAAAACTTTTGATACTTGTCTTGAAAGTACTCTTCATGAAAAGTTTTGCTATATGTTATCTATTTGTTAGCAACTATAGATCATTGCCTTGAGTCACTTCATTCATTTCATATGCTTTGTAATAGTATGATCAAGGTTATGTAAGTAGCATGTCACTACAGAAATTATTCTTTTTATCGTTTACCTGCTCGGGACGAGCAACTAAGCTTGGGGATGCTGATACGTCCCGACGTATCCATAATTTCTGTGTTCCATGTTTGTTTTATGACAATACTTACATGTTTTGCTTGCACTTTATGATGTTTTTATGCGTTTTCCGTAACTAACCTATTAACAAGATGCCACAGTGCCAGTTCCTGTTTTCTGCTGTTTTTGGTTCCAGAAAGGCTGTTCGGGCAATATTCTCGGAATTGGACGAAATCAACGCCAAAGATCTTATTTTTCCCGGGAGGCTCCAGAACACCGAAGGGGAGACGGAGAGGAGGCCCAGGGCCCCGACACCACAAGGCCGCGCGGGCAGGCCCCTGGCCGCGCCGGCCTATGAGGAGGGCGCCCTGGTGCCCCTCTGACGCCGCCTCTTCGCCTATTTAACCCCTTTCGACCTAAAAACACCGTACCACTTGACGAAACTCCAGAAAGACTCCAGGGGCGCCGCCACCATCGCGAAACTCCAATTCGGGGGACAGAACTCTGTCCCGGCACCGGGACGGGGAAGTGCCCCGGAAGCCATCTCCATCAACGCCATCGCCTCCATCATGCTCCATGAGTAGTTCCCCCATGGACTACGGGTTCTAGCTGTAGCTAGTTGGTTCTCTCTCCCATGTACTTCAATACAATGATCTCATGAGCTGCCTTACATGATTGAGATCCATCTGATGTAATCGGTGTTGTGTTTGTTGGGATCCGATGGATGATACATTATGATTAGTCTATCTATAAAGTTTGTGAAGTTATTGTTGCTGCAATCTTGTTATGCTTAATGCTTGTCACTAGGGCCCGAGTGGCATGATCTTAGATTTGAGCTCTATAATTATTGCTTAGATTGTATCTACAAGTTGTATGCACATGTCACTGTCCGGAACCAAAGGCCCCGAAGTGACAGAAATCGGGACAACCGGAGGGGATGGCGGTGATGTGAGGGACACATGTTTTCACGGAGTGTTAATGCTTTGCTCCGGTGCTCTATTAAAAGGAGTACCTTAATATCCAGTAGATTCCCTTGAGGCCCGGCTGCCACCGGCTGGTAGGACAATAGATGTTGTGCAAGTTTCTCATTGCGAGCACGTACGACTAAATATGGAAAACATGCCTACATGATTAATGACTTGATATTCTGTCTTAATGCTATTTCAATCCTATCAATTGCCCGACTGTAATTTGTTCACCCAACACTTGTTATTGGAGAGTTGCCACTAGTGTAGATAGCTGGGAACCCCGGTCCATCTTTCATCATCATATACTCGTTCTACATGTCAACTATTTTCTGGTACCATTGCTCTCATATTGCTATTACTGCTACTGTGTTACTGTTACTGCTACTTTCACATCACCCCTGTTACTAGTGCTTTTCCAGGTGCAGCTGAATTGACAACTCAGTTGTTAAGGCTTATAAGTATTCTTTACCTCCCCTTGTGTCGAATCAATAAATTTGGGTTTTACTTCCCTCGAAGACTGTTGCGATCCCCGGTTCATGAAGGTGGTCGGTCTCCTGGGCGTTCTGCTGGTGCCTCTCCGTCGACTACTCCTGGGACTACTCCCGGTGCCTCTCCGTCGACTTCTCCTGGGCGTAGCACCGGTCCTTCTCCAGGTGGTTCTTCTGCAGCTTCTACCGGAGCGCAACCCCGGGCTGCTCGTTTCGCCAACGATGTGGGCGGACACACCCCGCCCGGGTCCTTCCTCCGCTAGTCAGCTTAGAACTAGGGTTTGCTTGCTACTACTATGTATTTGGATGACATGGCACTCTCCGCTCTCCGCTTGTATGCTATTATGTGCACCATGTATGGTATTATGTGGATTATATGATATTTATGTGAATTATGACGAATTTGGTCGATTTTGGATGAATTTGGATGAATTGGACCTGCTGAATTGAATTTGAATTGCAACAGGGAACAGAACAGGAACTGGAAAAAGAAAAAAAAATGTGCAAGGCCTACGCCGACGGCATTGCCGTCGGCATAGACACTGACATGGACCATATGGTCATGTCTATGCCGACGGCAATGCCGTCGGCATAGCCGTCGGCGTAGGCCTTGCGTCTGGATGGCCGCCACGTGGCCATGCATGCACGTCGATATGCCGAGGTAAGGCCGTCGGCGTACGCGCACAGCTGGCGTCGCCAGGCCGCGCCAGGTCGCGCCGCTCCTCGCCAGGTCGCTGACCTACGCCGCGGGCCCGGCCGTCGGCGTATGACGATGCCCCGTTAACGGCGACGGCGCGCCGCCAGGAGACGCCGAGGGCGGCGACGCCGAGGGCGGCGACGCCGAGGGGCTCACCTGGCCGTCGGCGTAGCGCGGATACGCCGAGGACCGGCCGTACGCCGACGGCGCAGCTGGCTACACCGAGGAGGCTATACACCGAGGGACTAGGCCGAGGGCTGCCGTCGGCGTAGCCTACGCCGAAGGCAAGGCATGGCTACGCCGAGGGCAGCTGGCCGTCGGCGTAGACGCCGATTCCTGTAGTGGTGCGTGTATTACATCCTTGATTATCACGAGCTTACATATATATACGTGTTGATCAAAGTCCTTTGTACACACGATCTAACTATGTCTTCGATCCATGGCTAAGTCCATTGTTCTCATTGCTGATTTTGCCAGGGAGAAGAGGAGTTCAAGAGATTCATGGACGACACAAACAATCTTCCAAAGTGCGAGTCCCTGTCGATATATTCGTATCCCCACAACACTTTGCCAAGTGTGTTGCATCTCGTGAGGAGAGTCAGCAGTATAAAGAAGCTTGTAATTTTATTGTCCCATCCGACGGTAATGTCCAAGTTTATTTAGTTAGGCTTATTTTGGATGATCAGTATTTTGAATTTTAAAGCAGATCGAAGCAGCGGCGTCCTAATACTATATATGCTCATGCTCGTTTGCTTATCTTGTAGGATCCTTGCTCGTTGGCTTGTGCATGTCGTTCGCCGCATAGCGCCATGGCGCATGACATCACCCTGAGTCGCTAGAAAATATGGAGTTCCATTTATTCAGAAGAGGAGAGGAATATGTGGAAATCCTCAAGCACCTGCTATCCATCCCCACTGTCAGAAAGCTTAAGAGTGTTTCAGTTCACATGTCGAGTGCATGCCATCCTGCCTCTTTACGCAACAAAATATCAAACAAGGTCCGCCGTATGTGTCCTCCAAATATCACTGTCGAAGTAAAATGTATTTTCGTAAGTGAGGTATGAATAGAAAACCAAGTCTTGCAGGAGCTACTACTATATACCTGTGACAAATATTGGAGTACTATTTAGCACGGAAAAATTGTAACGTTCTATACTGGTTATCTGATGTTGGTCTGATATAAATGTCTCTCATGTCGGTCTGATAATAGTTTTCTCTGATGTTGGTCTGATAATAATTGTCTCGGAATCATGGCACCTGCCGATGCATCGGAAACCAGAACCCGAGCTTAATGCCATCGCATCGAGCCTTCTCTGACACACCACCACATCATCGGATCTTGTCCTTGATGGCCAAGGTCGACGGACGGTGAGTGGTTAAAGTTTCCGCATGACAGTAGGACGACAACATGCGACATACGATGGCGAGAAAGGGACGGTGATAGCGATCGACGTCACGGTGTCGATGATTTGATTGGCAGAAAATTGGGGGTAGGCTCTGCGGAGAGGCATAAGAGGAGAAATTATAGTCTGAAGTTGATGATGCGACAAAAACAAAAACCCCTCTACCTTTGACCCATTTGCCATGTTATTGAAAAAACAAATGCAAAATAATTGCCCACACAACACGTGAATGTCGAACCAGCGACCACCTAGATGTGTGAGGGGAGCTTATGCGAGGCATTTTGTAGACGAGGGTAAACGACGCGGATATTATGAGAGTTAGTATTCCAAATGACACGGTAAATCGCGAGAAGGTAGATATAGAATGGCCAATAAATAGGTAAACGCTTTTTGATACAATAACCATTTGCCAATATGTTGCACAAAATCGTGTGCTCTGATCCATGTCCTAAACGATTTTATTTGCAATAATCGTGGGTGATAGAGAACAATCGTGTTTCTATGTATATATATATTTACAAATTAAAAACAAGAAGCACATATACTTCTACTTCTCATCGTTGTGACCAGTGGTGACATTGCCAGACATCGCCCCGCGCTCTCGTTTCTCTAAGGACTCCCAGAGCATCTCGTCCTCCTCCTTCTTCTTGTCCTACCGCTCAGGCTCCAACCACCATTCGAGCTGAGGTGACCCATCTTCTGGCGTCGCATCCAGGGACGGAGCCAGGAATGAAGTATAACGAGGGCAATCTTAGTATGAGGGGGGTCAGAACTAGCTGATCTCCGTCGCTGGTCGCATCACCGCGTCCTCGTCATCCTCAAAATTCCTTTCGTAGTCGTCATCCTCACCGGAGTACGAGGGGAAGGAGCCAACTTCATGGTCCTGCGTTGGGAGGGACATGTACTCTTCCACCACCGGACATGCTTGCTCCTCCTCCGCCACTCAAGATGCATGCTCAATAGGGCGAGATTGCGCAGGCAGACACTAGCAGGCACAGAGAGAGGAGAGTGATCTTCTTGCTACGAGCCATATCGAATTGTGTACAAGTCTTTATACAACACTGATGAGGAAACTGCATCGTGGTGGAAGGCGATGAGACTACACACGTAAACCGGGATATCAGAAGGAACCCTAGAGTATAACTACACACACGGTTATTAATTTATCCACGCCTGAGAAAATAGGCAAACAAAATAAACGATGAAAATAGCCCTAAACTTGGCGAAGATTGTGCAATGATAGACGATTTCTTACCCGGTGGATGTGTGTGATGATTTTGTGACGGTGCCCAAGTGCTTGTGGTGAGTGTTGTCACCGTGAAGGAGCTATTCAGGTAGCTGTCACGCGGAAAAGTATACATAGTCTCTTAATCGGCTAGGAGTAATGGTTTTGGTAAGCCTCTAGACCATGTGCGAGTTGTAGGTAGACTTGTAATCACCTGATGGTATTTGGTAACCCTCCAGACTGATATGTATATATATATAGTCACGATATACTTTGTTAAACGCAGTCACATTGAAGCACGATTCGGTCGAGATCAGAACTCGAAAGTTTGCCTCATGGAGCACGGCCGGCAGCGATGCGGTAGAGCGAGGGACCGCATCAGCGATCTCCGACGATCTTCTGCATGGCATCCTCAGCCACCTCCGCTCGTTGTCAGACTTCTGGGGTTCACTTCGGTTTATCTTCAGTCTGATCGTCCGCGACGCTACTGTTGTTCACGTCACTACCGCTACGACTGCGAGGGAGTGTTAGAGATATATTTGGTATAGGTATATTAGGTAGTCTAGGATTTGTAATCTCTACCTACCATATCTCTAGGAGAGCTATCTTAGCCTCCAAGTCTGTACCACTATATATACTCGCCCATGAGGCGCAATACAACATCCATCATATTCCGCATATCTCTCTCCCTCTCTATCCTTCAACATGGTATCAGAGCGGCGTCGATCCTAACCTAGCCGCCGCCCAAGCTTCCGCGCCGCGCCGCCCCCGGGGAGGTCGATCTCCATGATCTACTCCGGGGGCCGCGCAATCCGTATGAGGGTTCGTTCGCCGATCCGTTGATCCGCTGCCCTCGAGTCTTTTTTCCAATCTGTAGATTGGTTTTCTTTTTGCTCCGCCGGTCGCTCGACCGGTGTTTTTTTTTGGTTTTACCGATCATAGATCGGATTGAGTCGCCCATCGCCGTCGTCCACTTGCGCCTCTACTCCGACAACGGCATCGACCTGCACCGGCCATCAACCGCACGGCACAGCCGCACGCGCCGCACACGGGGCGCCCCTACGTGCGACGCCGCAGGCTGTCTCGCCCGCGCGGTCTCCATCGCTGGTCCGTCTTCGCCGTCATCGCCCGGGACTACATCGACAACGCCGCCATCGACTCCGATCTGCGCGTCGTCCACGCCATGGCACATGTAGCGCCGCCGTCGGTCTGATCAACCGACCCCGCGCACGTCTACGCCAAGCAAGTCCCGAGCACGCGCCTACCACTGATCGAGCATCAGGTTGCCGCTGCGTCGCCCCTTCGGGCTGCAGCGCCGCCGCCTTTGGTCCACGCTGCTAGCCATCGACGCGCCTTCTGAGGCGCGTACGTCGCTGGTGGCATCCCGCCGCTGCACCGACTCGCGCCCTGCAGCTACGCCGGCCCTCAGGCCATGGCGTCGCCGCACGCGGTCACCTTCGCCGTCCCCCGCGCATCGACGTCCGAGGCCACCACAGCGCCGCCCCTTCGGCGCGGGTCGCCTCCGTCCGCGCATGGTCTTCGTCACGCCGCTGGGTCTTCCTCGCCTACTTCGTGTACCGCCGCCGCGCCCCCACCCCAGGTCGCCGCTGGGCTCGCCAACCACTTCAGGTCGCGCTGGGCTCGCCGACCACCGCAACGCCCGTCTAGGCGTCCAGCATGACCACCCCTGGTCACCGCTGGGTTAGCCGCCTTCTACGTCTCCGTCTCGACTTCGCCCGTGCCATCGCCTCGTCCCCGTCTACACCACCTGCTACTCTACTCTGAGAACCGCGGGCAGCGTCGGCATCTCTCCGTCGATCTGCGACCGCGACGCTTCCGGAGGCCTCCTCTGCTAGTCCCTCTGACATGGCGACAAGTTCATGATGGTCCCTGCCCCTCGCATGCCCGGTACTGGCAACACCGGAAGTGCCTTCGTCCCCGACACGTTCCCGAGTCTGGCAAACTCGCGCCGGACGTCTCGTCTTCATCGGCTTCGACAACGTCTTCTTCGGCATCGCCTCTACGACTGCCTCGACCGCGTCACCGCCGAGTTCTTCTATGCGTACTCGGTTCTGGCAAAACCAGAGTATGCCTTCGTCCCCGACGTGCGCCTAGTTCTGGCAAAACTATGGTTGCACTTCGTCCTCGACGGCTCGGACTGCATCGACTTCGGCATCGACCATCTCCACGACTGCCTCGACGCGTCTCCGTCACTCTCCTCGCGCACTACGCGCTTGCGGCTACATCGACACCGGCACCCGCCCACGACATCGACCACGGCAATCCCTCGCGCGGCTCCCTCGACCAAGGTTGCAGCACCCACGCTCTCGGCTACCTCGACATCGGCATAAAGGGCTACCACCTCGCTTGCGCCTCACCAGCCTCCTCTCCAGTCCAAGCATCCGCGACGCAACTCCGTCCACGACGCTCCCGCTACGACTGCGGGGGAGTGTCAGCCTTCTGGGGTCCACTTCGGTTTATCTCCAGTCTGACCGTCCGCGACGCTACTGTTGTTCACGTCACTACCGCTACGACTGCGGGGGAGTGTTAGAGATATATTTGGTATAGGTATATTAGGTAGTCTAGGATTTGTAATCTCTACCTACCATATCTCTAGGAGAGCTATCTTAGCCTCCAAGTCTGTACCACTATATATACTCGCCCATGAGGCGCAATACAACATCCATCATATTCCGCATATCTCTCTCCCTCTCTATCCTTCAACACTCGTTTCCGGCCGCCGTCCGCACCAGCACGCTCTCCCGCCGCTGGCGCCGCGTCTGGGCAAGCCTCCCAGATCTCGTGCTCCCCAACGACCTGAACCATGACGGCGCCTCTTCCTTCCTCGACATCGTAGACGACGCCCTCACTGCCTACAACACCGATCCGTCCGTTCATCTCCGCCGGCTAGAGATCAGCGTGCCCTTCGAATGCGAGAACTTCCCGGCGTGCCGCCTCTCGGCGTGGCTGCTTTTCGCCTCGCGGCGCCTGGCGGGAGAGCTTGACCTCCTCGTGCCTATCGGCCTCCTCTCCGCCCATAAGCCACCGCCGGGCGAGATCGAGCTGCCTCCGCTCGA
This sequence comes from Lolium multiflorum, assembly GCA_030979885.1. Classification (NCBI taxonomy): domain Eukaryota; kingdom Viridiplantae; phylum Streptophyta; class Magnoliopsida; order Poales; family Poaceae; genus Lolium; species Lolium multiflorum. The sequence continues at coordinate 31,813,496 of CM061747.1, read as the reverse complement.
GCGAGCGACGAGCATGTCTCTCGTTCTCGGACACCGGTTCCTCATCCGCCCCCCCTCCGGTCGGCGTGTTCGCGGCTCTTGTTGCCATGGACATAAAGCTAACCGCCATGGACGCCCGGGCGCTGGGGGTCCTGGTCTCCTCGCAGTGCCCGCGCATGCAAAACCTCAGCCTGCTGTTCTTCAGGCTGGTAAATGACTCCAACGTATCCATCAGCTCCGCCTCGCTCCGGCGCCTCCGCTTCTATGGCCTGAATACACGCCACCTCAACGTCGCCGCCCCCAATCTCCAGGAGCTGCGTGTATCCCTCTTGGGTGAGGTCCATGTCGCAGCCCCGAACCTGGTCGAGCTGGCCTCGGACAACATAGGGCATTTCGTCTTCGCCGAAGCCGTACGCAATCTCCGGCGGCTAGAAGCCGCGGACTGGTCTGCAATGGTGCCGCTGATGTGGCGGTTCGACACGGTCGACGAGGTGCGACTGCATGCCGACGTGGTCACTACAGGAACGGAGCACTACGCCGACGGCCGGCTGCCCTCGGCGTAGCCACGCCTGGCCCTCGGCGTAGGCTACGCCGACGGCAGCCCCTGGCGTCCCGCGCGTCAGGTCCCTCGGCATAGGCCAGTGAGCCGTCGGCATAGAGGTAGCCCTCGGCGTATGCTTCGTACACCAACGGCCGGCGAGCCCCTCGGCGTACGTGCCCTCGGCGTAGGGCGCGACGTGGCAGACGAGGGGAGTCCCAACCCTGCAGACGCCGACGGCCACCATGCAGACGCCGACGGCCTCCGTGTGCGACGTGGCGTCCGTGCGCGCGCCCGCGCTGCTCGCTTGCGCCGCACGTCGGGCATACGCCGACGGCCTAACCCTCGGCATAGCTGCATACGTGTCACTGGAGACGCCGAGCCGTTGCGGGCAGGCCATATGCCGAGGGCAATGCCCTCGGCGTAGCCAATGCCATTTGGTTCGGCAGCTGGGCCGTTTCACAGAGCTGGTCCAATTTCACAGCAAATGAAGCAATTTCACAGCAATTTCATCCAAATACATGCAAATTCATCCAAATTCACCATAATTCACATAAATAGCATGAAATCCACATAGTAGCATACATGGTGCATGTAATAGCATACAAGAGGAGAGTGCCATGTCATCCAATACATAGTAGTAGGTAGCACATGATGGCAAGCAAGAAGCCCGGTGCCGACTAGCGGAGGAAGGACCCGGGCGGGGTGTGTCCGCCCACATCGTTGGCGAAACGAGCAGCCCGGGGTTGCGCTCCGGTAGAAGCTGCAGAAGAACCACCTGGAGAAGGACCGGTGCTACGCCCAGGAGAAGTCGACGGAGAGGCACCGGGAGTAGTCCCAGGAGTAGTCGACGGAGAGGCACCAGCAGAACGCCCAGGAGACCGACCACCTTCATGAACCGGTGTGACCTCGCGCCCACCCGGCGATGCCTGGTTCCCGGACCATCCCGTTCCCTACGTGTTCCCTACATGTTAGCAACTTGCGAGGCAAAGGAAAGTGGTAACTACCGGTTTGGCAAAGAACTTACCTCCGGTGTGGATCCGTAGTAAGTCGCAGCGAAAGCTGCCTTCGATGGCATGATAGGCATGTCCCCCGCCACGGTAACTCGAGCCGGTGGCGGTGTACCAGTAGACATAGAGATCATCATTTCCTGCAAGATAGGTTACAAGTTAGGCTTTGCAGAAATAAAGCATCAAACTGAGACTTGTCATCTACTTGCGAGAAGAAAGATTCAGACTTACTCCTATATACGCCATGTAGGCCGTATTCTGCCTATTCCACTGCGCAGCGGCCTGCTGATACGCTTCATTACAGGCTTCGAAGGCCGCTGATGTCTACGTTCCCCTCCTTTCCTGTAGACAGTGTTGGGCCTCCAAGTGCAGGTTTGTAGAACAGCAGCAAGTTTCCCTTAAGTGGATCACCCAAGGTTTATCGAACTCGGGGAGGAAGAGGTCAAAGATATCCCTCTCATGCAACCCTGCAACCACAAAGCAAGAAGTCTCTTGTGTCCCCAACACACCTAATAGGTGCACTAGTTCGGCGAAGAGATAGTGAAATACAGGTGGTATGAATATATATGAGCAGTAGCAACGGTGCCAGAAAATAGCTTGCTGGCGTGTAGTTGATGGTGGTAGTATTGCAGCAGTAGTAACACAGTAAAACAGAAACAAGCGTAGTAACTCAGCGGTATTTAGGAACAAGGCCTAGGGATTACACTTTCACTAGTGGACACTCTCAACATTGATCACATAACAGAATAGATAAATGCATACTCTACACTTTTGTTGGATGATGAACACATTGCGTAGGATTACACGAACCCTCAATGCCGGAGTTAACAAGCTCCACAATAATGCTCATGTTTAAGTAACCTTAAGTGTAAGATAGATCAAAAGACTAAACCAAGTACTAGCATAGCATGCACACTGTCACCTTCATGCATATGTAGGAGGAATAGATCACATCAATATTATCATAGCAATAGTTAACTTCGCAATCTACAAGAGATCATGATCATAGCATAAACCAAGTACTAACACGGTGCACGCACTGTCACCTTTGCACACATGCAGGAGGAATAAAACTACTTTAATAACACATCACTAGAGTAGCACATAGATAGTAGTGATACAAAACTCATATGAATCTCAATCATGTAAAGCAGCTCATGAGATCATTGTATTGAGGTACATAGGAGAGAGATTAACCACATAGCTACCGGTACAGCCCCGAGCCTCGATGGAGAACTACTCCCTCTTCATGGGAGCAGCAGCGGTGATGAAGATGGCGGTGAAGATGGCAGCGGTGTCGATGGAGGAGCCTTCCGGGGGCACTTCCCCGCTCCGGCAGGGTGCCGGAACAGAGACTCCTGTCCCCCATCTTGGCTTCGCGACGGCGGCGGCTCTGGAACTTTTCTCGTATCGTGGCTTCCTCGTGGGTTTCGATGCGGGGCTTTATATAGGCGAAGAGGCGGCGCAGAGGGCTGACGAGGCGACGACACCATAGGGTGGCGCGGCCAGGGCCTGGGCCGCGCCACCATGTCATCTGGGCCCACCAGGGCCCCTCTCTGGCGGCTCTCGGGTGTTCTGGATGCTTCCGGGCAAAATAGGAACCTGGGCGTTGATTTCGTCCAATTCCGAGAATATTTCGTTACTAGGATTTCTGAAACCAAAAACAGCAGAAAACAGGAACTGGCACTTCGGCATCTTGTTAATAGGTTAGTTCCAGAAAACGCATAAATATGACATATAATGTGCATAAAACATGTAGGTATCATCAATAAAGTGGCATGGAACATAAGAAATTATCGATACGTCGGAGACGTATCAGCATCCCCAAGCTTAGTTCTGCTCGTCCCGAGCAGGTAAAACGATAACAAAGATAATTTCTTAAGTGACATGCCATCATAAACTTGATCATATTGTAAACATATGTAATGAATGCAGCGATCAAAACAAAGGTAATGACATGAGTAAACAACTGAATCATAAAGCAAAGACTTTTCATGAATAGTACTTCAAGACAAGCATCAATAAGTCTTGCATAAGAGTTAACTCATAAAGCAATAAATCAAAGTAAAGGTGTTGAAGCAACACAATGGAAGATTAAGTTTCAGCGGTTGCTTTCAACTTGTAACATGTATATCTCATGGATAGTTGTCAATGCAAAGTAATATAATAAGTGCAATATGCAAGTATGTAGGAATCAATGCACAGTTCACACAAGTGTTTGCTTCTTGAGGTGGAGAGAGATAGGTGAACTGACTCAACATAAAAGTAAAAGAAAGGTCCTTCAAAGAGGAAAGCATCGATTGCTATATTTGTGCTAGAGCTTTTATTTTGAAAACATGAAACAATTTTGTCAACGGTAGTAATAAAGCATATGAGTTATGTAAATTATATCTTACAAGTTGCAAGCCTCATGCATAGTATACTAATAGTGCCCGCACCTCGTCCTACTTAGCTTGGACTACCGGATCTTTGCATGCCATGTTTCAACCAAGTGTCACAAAGGGGTACCTCCATGCCGCCTGTACAAAGGTCTAAGGAGAATGCTCGCATTTCGGATTTCTCGCTTTTGATTATTCTCAACTTAGACATCCATACCGGGACAACATGGACAACAGATAATGGACTCCTCTTAAATGCATAAGCATGTAGCAAAGTTATTATTCTCATATGAGATTGAGGATATATGTCCAAAACTGAAACTTCAACCATGATTCATGGCTTTAGTTAGCGGCCCAATGTTCTTCTCTAACAATTTTGCATGCTCCAACCACTAAAATGATAGACCTTCAGACAAGACGGACATGCATAGCAACTCACATGATATTCAACAATAGTTGATGGCGTTCCCCAGAAGCATGGTTATCGCACAACAAGCAACTTAATAAAATATAAAGTGCATAAGTACATATTCAATACTACGATAGTTTTTAAGGCTATTTTGTCCCATGAGCTATATATTGCAAAGGTGAATGATGGAATTTTAAAGGTAGCACTCAAGCAATTTACTTTGGAATGGCGGAGAAATACCATGTAGTAGGTAGGTATGGTGGACACAAATGGCATAGTAGTTGGCTCAAGGATTTTGGATGCATGAGAAGTATTCCCTCTCGATACAAGGTTTAGGCTAGCAAGGTTTATTTGAAACAAACACAAGGATGAACCGGTGCAGCAAAACTCACATAAAAGACATATTGTAAACATTATAAGACTCTACACCGTCTTCCTTGTTGTTCAAACTCAATACTAGAAATTATCTAGACCTTAGAGAGACCAATTATGCAAACCAAATTTTAGCATGCTCTATGTATTTCTTCATTAATAGGTGCAAAGTATATGATGCAAGAGCTTAAACATGAGCACAACAATTGCCAAGTATCACATTATCCAAGACATTTTACCAATTACTACATGTAGCATTTTTCAATTCCAACCATATAACAATTTAACGAAGAGGAAACTTCGCCATGAATATTATGAGCTAAGAACACATGTGTTCATACGAACCAGCGGAGCATGTCTCTCTCCCACACAAGGATGAACTTATTCAGAGAATGAAAATAACAAAACAAAAATAAAAGCACACAGACGCTCCAAGTAAAATACATAGGATGTGACGGAATAAAAATATAGTTTCACTAGAAGAAACCTGATAAGTTGTCGATGAAGAAGGGGATGCCTTGGGCATCCCCAAGCTTAGATGCTTGAGTCTTCTTAAAATATGCAGGGATGAACCACCGGGCATCCCCAAGCTTAGACCTTTCACTCTTCTCGATCACATTATATCACCCTCTTCTATTGACCCTTGAAAACTTCCTTCACACCAAACTTCAAGCAAACTCATTAGAGGGTTAGTGCATAATCAAAAATTCACATGTTCAGAGGTGACACAATCATTCTTAACACTTCTGGACATTGCACAAAACTTCTGAAAGTTAATGGAACAAAGAAACTCATTCAACTTAACAAAAGCGGCAATGCGAAATAAAAGGCAGAATCTGTCAAAAACAGAACAGTCCGTAAAGACGAATTTTAAGATGGCACCAGACTTGCTCAAATGGAAAAACTCAAAACTAATGAAAGTTGCGTACATATCTGAGGATCACGCTCGTAAATTGGCAGATTTTTTCGAATTTTCTACAGAGAATTATGCCCAGATTCGTGACAGACAGCAATGCTGTTTCTGCGCAGCGATCCCAAATATAACATCAACTTTAGCATAGAAACTTTACTTGGCACAAAAACATGATAAGGAGAGGTTGCTACAGTAGTAAACAACTTCCAAGACTCAACAAAACAAAAATTGCTGTAGTAAAATAAACACATGGGTTATCTCCCAAGAAGTTCTTTCTTTATAGCCATTAAGATGGGCTCAGCAGTTTTAATGATGCACTCGCAAGAAATAGTATTTGAAGCAAAGAGAGCATCAAGAGGCAAATTCAAAACACATTTAAGTCTAACATGCTTCCTATGCATAGGAATCTTGTAAATAAACAAGTTCATGAAGAGCAAAGTAACAAGCATAGGAAGATAAAACAAGTGTAGCTTCAAAAATTTCAGCACATAGAGAGGTGTTTTAGTAACATGAAAATTTCTACAACCATATTTTCCTCTCTCATAATAACTTTCAGTAGCATCATGAGCAAACTCAACAATATAACTATCACATAAAGCATTCTTATCATGAGTCTCATGCATAAAATAATTACTACTCCCAACATAAGCATAATTAATTTTATTAGTTGTAGTGGGAGCAAATTCAACAAAGTAGCTATCAAATATAGGAGGTATATTGTAATCATAATCAAATTTATCCTCCATAACAGGTGGTAATAAAAGACTACTATCATTATAATCATCATAAATAGGAGGCAAAGTATCATCAAAGTAAATTTTCTCCTCAATGCTTGGGGGACTAAAAATATCATGCTCATCAAAGCCAGCTTCCCCAAGCTTAGAATTTTCCATAGCATTAGCAACAATGGTGTTCAAAGCATTCATACTAATAACATTCCCATTATCATGCATATAAAGTTCCATGGGTTTTTTAATTCTCTCTTCAAACACATCATGTCCTAATTCAAGATAAAGTTCATAAAGATCTCTCATATTTTTGTTGTTTTCCATTATGCCTAACTAGTGTAAACAAGAAACCAAATGTCGCAATTGCAGAGTCTAAAGGAAATAGCTTCGAGTACTTACAATGGCGCCGGAAAATAGCTTAGTAGCCGAGGTCCGGAGTGTGAGTACCTTTTACCTTTCCTCCCCGCAACGGCGCCAGAAAAGTGCTTGATGTCTACGTTCCCCCTCCTTTCCTGTAGACAGTGTTGGGCCTCCAAGTGCAGAGGTTTGTAGAACAGCAGCAAGTTTCCCTTAAGTGGATCACCCAAGGTTTATCGAACTCAGGGAGGAAGAGGTCAAAGATATCCCTCTCATGCAACCCTGCAACCACAAAGCAAGAAGTCTCTTGTGTCCCCAACACACCTAATAGGTGCACTAGTTCGGCGAAGAGATAGTGAAATACAGTGGTATGAATATATATGAGCAGTAGCAACGGTGAAAATAGCTGGCGTGTAGTTGATGGTGGTAGTATTGCAGCAGTAGTAACGCAGTAAAACAGTAAACAAGCAGCAACAGCAGTATTTAGGAACAAGGCCTAGGGATTACACTTTCACTAGTGGACACTCTCAACATTGATCACATAACAGAATAGATAAATGCATACTCTACACTTTTGTTGGATGATGAACACATTGCGTAGGATTACACGAACCCTCAATGCCGGAGTTAACAAGCTCCACAATAATGCTCATGTTTAAGTAACCTTAAGTGTAAGATAGATCAAAAGACTAAACCAAGTACTAGCATAGCATGCACACTGTCACCTTCATGCATATGTAGGAGGAATAGATCACATCAATATTATCATAGCAATAGTTAACTTCGCAATCTACAAGAGATCATGATCATAGCATAAACCAAGTACTAACACGGTGCACGCACTGTCACCTTTGCACACATGCAGGAGGAATAAAACTACTTTAATAACACATCACTAGAGTAGCACATAGATAGTAGTGATACAAAACTCATATGAATCTCAATCATGTAAAGCAGCTCATGAGATCATTGTATTGAGGTACATAGGAGAGAGATTAACCACATAGCTACCGGTACAGCCCCGAGCCTCGATGGAGAACTACTCCCTCTCATGGGAGCAGCATGTGATGAAGATGGCGGTGAAGATGGCAGTGTCGATGGAGGAGCCTTCCGGGGCACTTCCCCGTCTCCGGCAGGTGCCGGAACAGAGACTCCTGTCCCCGGATCTTGGCTTCGCGACGGCGGCGGCTCGGGAACTTTTCTCGTATCGTGGCTTCCTCCGTAAGGGTTTTCGATCAGGGGCTTTATATAGGCGAAGAGGCGGCGCAGAGGGCTGACGAGGCGACGACACCATAGGGTGGCGCGGCCAGGGCCCGGCCGCGCCACCATGTCATCTGGGCCCACCAGGGCCCCCTCTGGGCGGCTCTCGGGTGTTCTGGATGCTTCCGGGCAAAATAGGAACCTGGGCGTTGATTTCGTCCAATTCCGAGAATATTTCGTTACTAGGATTTCTGAAACCAAAAACAGCAGAAAAAGGAACGGCACTTCGGCATCTTGTTAATAGGTTAGTTCCAAAACGCATAAATATGACATATAATGTGCATAAAACATGTAGGTATCATCAATAAAGTGGCATGGAACATAAGAAATTATCGATACGTCGGAGACGTATCAGCCGCCTCAAACTCAGGCTACAATTTCAGAAACAATGAATCTCGTAAACACTTAGCCATGTAGGAAGGAAAACCGGAAAGAGGATGAAAATGAGGAAAACTTACATCGTAGGCGGGTGGACGAGCAGGCCGTGGACGAGGCTGGGGGCTGTCGGCGGTGAGGGTATGCTTGAGACGCGTGTAGCTCGTGGCTGGGGTAGGCTTGACCGCCTTATTCAGAAAGGGGTAACGGCCATGCGGACGCCCGCGCCCCGACAGGACCAACGACTCCTCGTCGACCGGAATGCTCAAGGGGTCATCCACCTCGGGGTGACGAGACTTGACCATGTCGCAGTAGTCCTCCTTGGCGGCCTTGGCATTGCCGTAGTACTGTGGCTGAGGCAATGCGGGATTGGGCTTCTTCTTCGTCCGCATCATGTCATATATCTGGGCATCATGAAGCACCACCCCAGGTGCTGCCTCGGCCACCTGCATCGCGAAAAGAAAAGTTATGCGTACCACAAATGTAACATGACGGGAAATGAAAGAAGGTCGTTCCATGTATATACATACCATTTTCCCCTTGTAGCGGGTGTAGTCGCGGTTTCCCGCGCAGTGTGTGCCACCGGTGCCTCGGTTCTCCATGTTCCGCCTCGACACGGCTGCAAACTCCTCGTCCTCCCTGAGCCACCTCGCCCTAATCAGCTCCTCCCATGCCTCCCTATGCTGCTCGGCCCACTCGGGACAAACCTGAAAACGCAATACTCAACTCAAGATAATCCAATGAAAACTTAGCAGCAATGTAGAATCTCATTGACATTTTACTCACCGACATGTACTCCTCAATGGTCATTGCCCATTCATCCGTAGGCTGGTTACCAACATAGTACTCCTTCTTGACCCTCTTACCCTTGTTAGCCCAGAAGGCACTAGCGCTGGTGAACTTTTGGTTGTACCACTGCTGCGGTGTCAACCTCTCGCAAGCGCCACGCAAAGTGAGACGCGCCTGCGTGTCATGCTCCGGGTCCACACGATAGAAGCACTTCAATCATGCATAAATGAGTTGTGAAAGTCATGAGTTAGCACATTAGGGTCATTAACTATGAACGGTGCTCGAGAAATATATGCCTTACCCAGAACTTGGTGGTCACAGCCTCAGCAGCTGTCGCGAAGCCTACGGCAGGGGCATCCTCATAGTCCGCCCAAGTAGTGGCTAGCTTCGTCGCGCCACCGGGGACCGTGCTAAGGGGAGTGTATCTGCCGGGCCAGAACTTCTTAATCAGAGCCCCAAGCAAGCTGTTAGGCATGCGGGGGGGCTTGGCATCCCATGTCCAGTTGCTGCAAATAAATCACACATTAGTACACATGCCAAATTGTTTATTATGCCCAAGATGAAAATACATGTTCGAAATTTCTGAAGTAGTACACTTACTCATCGCTCGAAGGAATGATAAGGGCCTTGTCATCATGGGTCTTCGGCTCCTTCCTCGCATCGGGGACTCTAGCTTCTCCACGAAGCTTCAAGGGCTTCGGCGCACCCCCATCCTCCATCACCTCCAACTCAGCCCTAGAGTCCGACTCGTGTGTAGACTCTGTCTCCATCTCCACCTCCCCACTAGACGGACCCTCTAGGAACAACTCAGGAGCCACGTCGCCAGAAGCGGAGGGTGGCTCGTCAAAGTCCATGTGTACCCCGCCGCCACCTCGTCCTCCACCTCGTCCTCCTCGTCCTCCTCGTCCTCCACCTCGTCCTCCTCGTCCTCCTCGTCCTCGTCCTCCATCGGTACCATCGTCGTAACGCGGATTGCGCACCGGGGCTCGATCACTCCGTCTAGTGGGTCTAGGAATATTCCTCTTCACCTGCGAGAGCGTCTTAAGCAAGCTCTCGGAGTCTGCCTTGCCGCTGCTCATATTGTTCAGTCACCTGCATTGAGAAGAATAAAACAGTTAAGCACAAAGACATATTATATGAAGATACTAAGAATAAAAGGCACAATGCAATTAAGAAGCAGGTTGACATAATAAAATGTAGATACTAAGAATAAAAGGCACAATGCAATTAAGAAGCATGTTGACAAATAAATACTAAGAATAAAAGGCACAATGCAATTAAGAAGCATGTTGACAAATAAATACTAAGAATAAAAGACCCTCACCAGCCATCATCGCTCTCACGCTCACTCTCATACTCCGTCTCTTTCTCTTTCTCTTTCTCTGGATCACTATCACTATCACTATCTTGTGAGTACAAAGTTGAAGGGTCGACGGGTGGAGGCTCATCATAATTGTCATTCGCCTCAAGTAACTTCTCCAGCATAGATATGTCCTTTAGATCCACCACTGACTCACCACGAGTTTCTGCATCGTTCCCGAGGTCCTCTTGAACAAACGGTTCTAAAATATATTCCCCGAAGTCCTGTTCCTCTTGATAGAAAATCCCCTCGTATGTCACGGGGTCAATGTTGTTGTAATCATCCTCAGAGGGAATCGGTAGGTTACCATGTGGCGATACCTGGAAGACGACTTCCCAACCCTTGAGTTCCGCTTTCTGGCATGGGTAGGGCAAATAATAAACTTGCTTGGCTTGGTGAGCCACAACAAAGACATCGGCTCCGCTATAGGTGGTTGAAGGCTTAACTTCAACTAACCCAATGGACTTATCACTTCTCTGTCCACCTATTGGGTCGAACCAATGACACTTGAACACGACGATATTGAGTTGCACGTTCGTACGATTGAATGTCAACTCAGGGGCAAAGTGCCCGAGCCAGCCCCTTTGTACCACGCGCTAACTCATTCACTAGAAAATGGGTCTTCCTTGTCCACTCATCTGTTTTCTCAGTCGCACTAACACGCTCATTGTACATCCATCCATTATCAGCCATCCTCTGCTTTATTGGGAGCCAAACCACAGACATAGCATTTATATCAAATAGGAAATTAAATGCATCATATTTTTATTTATTTTACCGGGCGAAACGCATGCATCAACCTACATCTCTACTAGGTGGGCTCCTAGCAGCCGCCGGATCCGTAGTTGGCTACGTTCTCCATGCTCTACCCCGGTCCAAGTCAGAATTTCGGCAGCACCTCCCCGCTGCTCTCCCGATACACGTCTCGGCAAAAAGCCGAGAGGATGTGCATCCGGAGAACAACGGGGAGGCGCCGCCGAAATCCTGACTCGGACCGGAGTAGAACATGGAAAACGTAGACAACTACGCATCCGCCGACTGTCCCGTAAATGCCGCAAGCGTTACGGTTCAAAATATGCGGACCACTAATGCATATTTATCCGCGTAACGCTCGCGGACGGGAAGTGACACCTAGGTTACGCAACTGGACTTGGAAAATGAATCTAGTGATGTAAAAATATGGAGGAGGTGGAGTTTTAGCTCACCCTCCGCGATGTCGGCGACCGTCTCGAATCGCGTCAAGCAGCAGGGACCCGGGTCGTCACGCCATCGGCCTAGTTTAGACAACAAGAAATTCAAGTTTTTAAAATCATATTTCTATTTCTATAATCCATTTCTATTTCTATTTTCTATTTTCCATTTCTATTTTATATTTGCTATTTTCCATTTCTATTTCTATTTTCTATTTCTATTTCTATCTCTATTTCTATTTCTATTTCTATTTCTATTTTATTTTCCATTTCTATTTCTATTTCTATCTCTATTTTCCATTTCTATTTTATATTTGCTATTTACAAATTGCAACAATTAGTAATTAGTAAATGCAAAAAAATGTACCTAATCCATTTCTGCGGGTGGAGGTGGTGGTCGGGCAGGGGTGGCGCGGCGAGGCAGGGGCGGCCGTAACCGTGGCGGGGGAGGAGTAGGGCGGTGGGAGGAGGAGTGCGGCAGGGACGGGGAGGAAGCAGCAGGCGCGGCGCGCAGGGGAGGAGCAGCAGGCGCGGCAGGAGAAGCAGCAGGCGCGGCCGCAGCAAGCGCGGCGCGGCAGGCGCGGCGGCGGCAAGCGTGCGCGACGGCGGGCAGGCGCGGCGACGGCTAGGTGGCGGAGCGCGGGCGCGGCGGCTGGTGTGGCGCGGCGACGGCGGGCTGGGTGGCGGAGCGCGGGTTGGCGACGCGGCTGGTGGCGGCTTGGGAGGAGAGGGTGTGGTTTGGCGGATGCGGTCCGGCTCGACCGTGTCCGACCCCAAACCCTAACCCTTAGCTATGCCGAGGCTGCTATACGCCGACGGCAGCCCTCGCATAGCCCCCCATTTTTTTTTTCTTTTTCAATTTATTTTCTATTTCAATTTTCTTAATGTAAATTATATTATAAAATATATTAATATAGTTCCATATAAATTTGTTTTAATCTTCTACATTCCCAAGCTATGCGCATAAAAAAATACCTCACGCTATGCCGAGGGCCAGGCATATGCCGAGGGCAGCCCTCGGCATAGCCCCTTTTTATTTTTCAATTTATTTTCTATTTTAAATTTTATTAATGTCAATTATATTTATTAAATTATATATGTCCATGCAAATTATATATTTATTTTCTGTTTTAATCTTCTACATTCTCAAGCTATGCGCATAAATAATTTTACCATATCTTAACTTAATATTCCCCCGGTAGACGAAACCCTAATCCGGGAGCCCCGCAGATCTACCCCTTTGACCGGCCTCCGATAACAGTTGAACTATGGACTTTTCTCTTACTTTGTGTTGTGTTAGGTCATCGGAACATGTAGTACCAATAATTACCCTATCTTACATCACTATTCCCTCCGGTAGACAAAACCCTAATCCGGTAGCCCCGCAGATCTACCCCTTTGACCGACCTCCGATGACAGCTGACCCATGGACTTTTCTCTTCCTTTGTGTTGTGTTAGGTCATCGGAACATGTAGTATCAATAGTTACCCTATCGGCGCATCAATATTCCCACCGGTAGAAGAAACCCTAATCTGGGAGCCCCGCAGATCTACCCCTTTGACTGCATCCCATCGGGGGTCCCCCGGTGGGCATATGCCTCCATTTGAGCTTGGTTAGGTCATAGGTACATGTGGAAACAAAAATCATCCCATATGATCCCAAGATTCTCTCCGGTTCACGTACGAGGGAGTTCCCCCTATACATGCATAATCTGCCTAAGTGTAGGAACCCCCTGTCCGAGAAGCCGGACACACCTGGGGGTAGCCTTGGATATAAAACCATCTCAAATCAATTTTGTGCATGCCATGTGGACACACACAAGTTTTGGGGCCATTCCCTAGATCCGACGCTCGATTTCTGACGAAACCCTAGTTCTGTTGACCGCGCGGTCTACCCCTTTGACTGCATCCCATCGGGGTCCCCCGGTGGGCATATGCCTCCATTTGAGCTTGGTTAGGTCATAGGTACATGTGGAAACAAAAATCATCCCATATGATCCCAAGATTCTCTCCGGTTCACGTACGAGGGAGTTCCCCCTATACATGCAGAATCTGCCCAAGTGTAGGAACCCCCTGTCCGAGAAGCCGGACACACCTGGGGGGTAGCCTTGGATATAAAACCATCTCAAATCAATTTTGTGCATGCCATGTGGACACACACAAGTTTTGGGGCCATTCCCTAGATCCGACGCTCGATTTCCGACGAAACCCTAGTTCTGTTGACCGCGCGGTCTACCCCTTTGACTGCATCCCATCGGGGGTCCCCCGGTGGGCATATGCCTCCATTTGAGCTTGGTTAGGTCATAGGTACATGTGGAAACAAAAATCATCCCATATGATATCAAGTTTCTCTCCGGTTCACGTACGAGGGAGTTCCCCCTATACATGCAGAATCTGCCCAAGTGTAGGAACCCCCTGTCCGAGAAGCCGGACACACCTGGGGGGTAGCCTTGGATATAAAACCATCTCAAATCAATTTTGTGCATGCCATGTGGACACACACAAGTTTTGGGGCCATTCCCTAGATCCGACGCTCGATTTCTAACGAAACCCTAGTTCTGTTGACCGCGCGGTCTACCCCTTTGACTGCATCCCATCGGGGGTCCCCCGGTGGGCATATGCCTCCATTTGAGCTTGGTTAGGTCATAGGTACATGTGGAAACAAAAATCATCCCATATGATCCCAAGATTCTCTCCGGTTCACGTACGAGGGAGTTCCCCCTATACATGCAGAATCCCCAAGTGTAGGAACCCCCTGTCCGAGAAGCCGGACACACCTGGGGGTAGCCTTGGATATAAAACCATCTCAAATCACTTTTGTGCATTCCATGTGGACACACACAAGTTTTGGGGCCATTCCCTAGATCCGACGCTCGATTTCCGACGAAACCCTAGTTCTGTTGACCGCGCGGTCTACCCCTTTGACTGCATCCCATCGGGGGTCCCCCGGTGGGCATATGCCTCCATTTGAGCTTGGTTAGGTCATAGGTACATGTGGAAACAAAAATCATCCCATATGATATCAAGTTTCTCTCCGGTTCACGTACGAGGGAGTTCCCCCCTATACATGCAGAATCTGTGTAGGAACCCCCTGTCCGAGAAGCCGGACACACCTGGGGGGTAGCCTTGGATATAAAACCATCTCAAATCAATTTTGTGCATGCCATGTGGACAGACACAAGTTTTGGGGCCATTCCCTGGATCCGGCGCTCGAATTCTAACGAAACCCTAGTTCTGTTGACCGCGCGGTCTACCCCTTTGACTGCATCCCATCGGGGGTCCCCCGGTGGGCATATGCCTCCATTTGAGCTTGGTTAGGTCATAGGTACATGTGGAAACAAAAATCATCCCATATGATCCCAAGATTCTCTCCGGTTCACGTACGAGGGAGTTCCCCCCTATACATGCAGAATCTGCCCAAGTGTAGGAACCCCCTGTCCGAGAAGCCGGACACACCTGGGGGGTAGCCTTGGATATAAAACCATCTCAAATCAATTTTGTGCATGCCATGTGGACACACACAAGTTTTGGGGCCATTCCCTAGATCCGACGCTCGATTTCCGACGAAACCCTAGTTCTGTTGACCGCGCGGTCTACCCCTTTGACTGCATCCCATCGGGGTCCCCCGGTGGGCATATGCCTCCATTTGAGCTTGGTTAGGTCATAGGTACATGTGGAAACAAAAATCATCCCATATGATATCAAGTTTCTCTCCGGTTCACGTACGAGGGAGTTCCCCCTATACATGCAGAATCGCCCAAGTGTAGGAACCCCGTCCGAGAAGCCGGACACACCTGGGGGGTAGCCTTGGATATAAAACCATCTCAAATCAATTTTTTGCATGCCATGTGGACACACACAAGTTTTGGGGCCATTCCCTAGATCCGACGCTCGATTTCGACGAAACCCTAGTTCCGTTGACCGCGCGGTCTACCCCTTTGACTGCATCCCATCGGGGGTCCCCCGGTGGGCATATGCCTCCATTTGAGCTTGGTTAGGTCATAGGTACATGTGGAAACAAAAATCATCCCATATGATATCAAGTTTCTCTCCGGTTCACGTACGAGGGAGTTCCCCCTATACATGCAGAATCTGCCCAAGTGTAGGAACCCCCGTCCGAGAAGCCGACACACCTGGGGTAGCCTTGGATATAAAACCATCTCAAATCAATTTTGTGCATGCCATGTGGACACACACAAGTTTTGGGGCCATTCCCTAGATCCGACGCTCGATTTCCGACGAAACCCTAGTTCTGTTGACCGCGCGGTCTACCCCTTTGACTGCATCCCATCGGGGGTCCCCCGGTGGGCATATGCCTCCATTTGAGCTTGGTTAGGTCATAGGTACATGTGGAAACAAAAATCATCCCATATGATATCAAGTTTCTCTCCGGTTCACGTACGAGGGAGTTCCCCCTATACATGCAGAATCTGCAAGTGTAGGAACCCCCTGTCCGAGAAGCCGGACACACCTGGGGGGTAGCCTTGGATATAAAACCATCTCAAATCAATTTTGTGCATGCCATGTGGACACACACAAGTTTTGGGGCCATTCCCTAGATCCGACGCTCGATTTCTGACGAAACCCTAGTTCTGTTGACCGCGCGGTCTACCCCTTTGACTGCATCCCATCGGGGGTCCCCCGGTGGGCATATGCCTCCATTTGAGCTTGGTTAGGTCATAGGTACATGTGGAAACAAAAATCATCCCATATGATCCCAAGATTCTCTCTGGTTCACGTACGAGGGAGTTCCCCCTATACATGCAGAATCTGCCCAAGTGTAGGAACCCCCTGTCCGAGAAGCCGGACACACCTGGGGGGTAGCCTTGGATATAAAACCATCTCAAATCAATTTTGTGCATGCCATGTGGACACACACAAGTTTTGGGGCCATTCCCTAGATCCGACGCTCGATTTCCGACGAAACCCTAGTTCTGTTGACCGCGCGGTCTACCCCTTTGACTGCATCCCATCGGGGGTCCCCCGGTGGGCATATGCCTCCATTTGAGCTTGGTTAGGTCATAGGTACATGTGGAAACAAAAATCATCCCATATGATATCAAGTTTCTCTCCGGTTCACGTACGAGGGAGTTCCCCCTATACATGCAGAATCAAGTGTAGGAACCCCCTGTCCGAGAAGCCGGACACACCTGGGGGTAGCCTTGGATATAAAACCATCTCAAATCAATTTTTTGCATGCCATGTGGACACACACAAGTTTTGGGGCCATTCCCTAGATCCGACGCTCGATTTCTGACGAAACCCTAGTTCTGTTGACCGCGCGGTCTACCCCTTTGACTGCATCCCATCGGGGGTCCCCCGGTGGGCATATGCCTCCATTTGAGCTTGGTTAGGTCATAGGTACATGTGGAAACAAAAATCATCCCATATGATCCCAAGATTCTCTCCGGTTCACGTACGAGGGAGTTCCCCCCTATACATGCAGAATCTGCCCAAGTGTAGGAACCCCCTGTCCGAGAAGCCGGACACACCTGGGGGTAGCCTTGGATATAAAACCATCTCAAATCACTTTTGTGCATTCCATGTGGACACACACAAGTTTTGGGGCCATTCCCTAGATCCGACGCTCGATTTCTGACGAAACCCTAGTTCTGTTGACCGCGCGGTCTACCCCTTTGACTGCATCCCATCGGGGTCCCCCGGTGGGCATATGCCTCCATTTTAGCTTGGTTAGGTCATAGGTACATGTGGAAACAAAAATCATCCCATATGATATCAAGTTTCTCTCCGGTTCACGTACGAGGGAGTTCCCCCCTATACATGCAGAATCTGCCTAAGTGTAGGAACCCCTGTCCGAGAAGCCGGACACACCTGGGGGTAGCCTTGGATATAAAACCATCTCAAATCAATTTTGTGCATGCCATGTGGACACACACAAGTTTTGGGGCCATTCCCTAGATCCGACGCTCGATTTCCGACGAAACCCTAGTTCTGTTGACCGCGCGGTCTACCCCTTTGACTGCATCCCATCGGGGGTCCCCCGGTGGGCATATGCCTCCATTTGAGCTTGGTTAGGTCATAGGTACATGTGGAAACAAAATCATCCCATATGATACCAAGTTTCTCTCCGGTTCACGTACGAGGGAGTTTCCCCTATACATGCAGAATCTGCCCAAGTGTAGGAACCCCCTGTCCGAGAAGCCGGACACACTGGGGGGTAGCCTTGGATATAAAACCATCTCAAATCAATTTTGTGCATGCCATGTGGACACACACAAGTTTTGGGGCCATTCCCTAGATCCGACGCTCGATTTCCGACGAAACCCTAGTTCTGTTGACCGCGCGGTCTACCCCTTTGACTGCATCCCATCGGGGGTCCCCCGGTGGGCATATGCCTCCATTTGAGCTTGGTTAGGTCATAGGTACATGTGGAAACAAAAATCATCCCATATGATCCCAAGATTCTCTCCGGTTCACGTACGAGGGAGTTCCCCCTATACATGCAGAATCTGCCCAAGTGTAGGAACCCCCGTCCGAGAAGCCGACACACCTGGGGGGTAGCCTTGGATATAAAACCATCTCAAATCACTTTTGTGCATTCCATGTGGACACACACAAGTTTTGGGGCCATTCCCTAGATCCGACACTCGATTTCCGACGAAACCCTAGTTCTGTTGACCGCGCGGTCTACCCCTTTGACTGCATCCCATCGGGGGTCCCCCGGTGGGCATATGCCTCCATTTGAGCTTGGTCAGGTCATAGGTACATGTGGAAACAAAAATCATCCCATATGATATCAAGTTTCTCTCCGGTTCACGTACGAGGGAGTTCCCCCTATACATGCAGAATCTGCCCAAGTGTAGGAACCCCCTGTCCGAGAAGCCGACACACCTGGGGGTAGCCTTGGATATAAAACCATCTCAAATCAATTTTGTGCATGCCATGTGGACACACACAAGTTTTGGGGCCATTCCCTAGATCTCGACGCTCGATTTCGACGAAACCCTAGTTCCGTTGACCGCGCGGTCTACCCCTTTGACTGCATCCCATCGGGGGTCCCCCGGTGGGCATATGCCTCCATTTGAGCTTGGTTAGGTCATAGGTACATGTGGAAACAAAAATCATCCCATATGATATCAAGTTTCTCTCCGGTTCACGTACGAGGGAGTTCCCCCTATACATGCAGAATCTGCCCAAGTGTAGGAACCCCCTGTCCGAGAAGCCGGACACACCTGGGGGTAGCCTTGGATATAAAACCATCTCAAATCAATTTTGTGCATGCCATGTGGACACACACAAGTTTTGGGGCCATTCCCTAGATCCGACGCTCGATTTCTGACGAAACCCTTTTTTCCGCCCACCCTTTCCCGCTTTCTCTCCCGCCCTTCTTCCCCCGGTTTTTATGCCCACCCTTTCCCGCCATTCTCCCCCGCCAAGTTTTCCCGCCCACCCTTTCCCGCCCATTCTCTCCCGCCAAGTTTTCCCGCCCACCCTTTCCCGCCCATTCTCTCCCGCCAAGTTTTCCCGCCGTTTCAGCCCCTCGTCGGCCTATATATAGCCATGTCTTCTCCACTAACAGCACCAGCAACATTTCTCCCTTCATCGCTTCTCTCATCCAACAGAACAACAAAATCCTCTGAGCTGAGCTGCCGCTGAGATGGCTCCTCGTCGCCGTAGCAACACGGGCTTCATCGGCGTTCGCCTGCGGCCTGCGGGACATTTCGCGGCTGAAATCACCGCCGGTGGTACGCGTGTGTGGCTCGGCACCTTCTACACGAAGGAGGCTGCTGCCCGCGCATACGACGTTGCGGCTTGGAGGTTTGGCCGGCCGCGCCACGAAATGAACTTCCCGGAGGTCAGGTCTCTGACGGAAGCTCAGAGTCTCTCTACTGAGCCGCTACTTCGCTCACAGGGTGAAGCGCGGCGGTACAGGTCTGGCCAGCGGCGGATTGATACCACCGAGGCGGACGAGCAGTTCATGGCACAGTGGCGCAGAGACCATCCCGGAGCCGTCGAGGCAGAGCGCGCATTCTGGAAGGACAAGCAGACGTACAGGAGAGAGAGGAGGGCGGGAAAGCGGCAGAGGAAGGCCGAGGTTGAAGCAGAGTACGCCAAAGGAGAGGCATCGACATGGGGGGAGGATGATGAACGGTGGTCGTGGAACCTCACAACCACCGCTTCAGAGGACACCCCCAGCGAGGATGAAGATTTCGACTTCTGATTAATATGTGTGTGTGTCGAGTCCGTGTGTCTAGCGGGTCATGTGTCGACCCAGTGTTAAGTGCTTTGTTCGTGTGTGGGTGTAGTTCTTTAAATGTTTTGGTTTGTGTGTGGGTCTAGTTCTTTAAGTGTTTTGGTTCCTGTGTGTGTGTAGTTCTTTAAGTGTTTTGGTTCCTGTGTGTGGGTGTAGTTCTTTAAGTGTTTCGGTTCGTGTGTGGGTGCTAAGTTCTTAAATGTATCACTTTTGTGCATGCCATGCCATGTGGACACACACAAGTTTTGGGGCCATTCCACATACAGATCCTGGATTTTACCAAGTGCTAGCCCATGCATGCGGAAATCGTCAACGCCGGGTACATGCAAGGTTAGCCAAACCTTACATCACAATTGTACACATATGTTATGGGCATATGCAAGTTTTCCAGCGATTCCGACGCTCCGATGGTCTGTATCTTGGAAAACCCTAGGGCGGGGACCCCGCAGATCTACCCCTATAGCTTTCTCCGTGCGAGGGTTTACCAATGGACTTTTTTACTTGTTTTGCTTTGTTTAGGACATATGTACATGTAAACCATAGGTTGGGCATACTTTACCATAAAATAGGCTCCGTTTGAGCCGTGGCGGGAGTTTCCACATACAGATCCTAGGGCGGGACCCCGCAGATCTACCCCTAGGGTAAGGGTTAGGGTTATAGTTAGGGTTAGCAATGTATGTGGAAACCCTAGGGTTAGGGTTAGAGTTAGAGTTAGGTTAGGTCATAGGTACATGTGGAAACAAGGATCACCCCATATGATCTCAAGTTTCTCTCCAGTTCACCTCCGAGGGAGTTCCCCCCTATACATCCAGACCCAAGTGTAGTAACCCCCTGTCCGAGAAGCCGGACACACCTGGGGGTATCCTTGGATATAAAACCATCTCAAATCACTTTTGTGCATGCCATGTGGGCACACACAAGTTTTCCAGCGATTCCGACGCTCCGGTGGTCTGTAACTTGGAAAACCCTAGGGCGGGGACCCCACACATCTACCCCTATAGCTTTCTCCGTGCGAGGGTTTACCAATGGACTTTTTTATTTATTTTGCTTTGTTTAGGACATATGTACATGGAAACCATAGGTTGGGCATACTTTACCATAAAATAGGCTCCGTTCGAGCCATGGCGGGGGTTTCCACATACAGATCCTGGATTTTACCAACTGGTAGCCCATTATGCGGAAATCGTCAACGCCGGGTACATCCAAGGTTAGCCAAACCTTACATCACACTTGTACATGTATGTTAGGGGCAGAAGCAAGTTTTCCAACAATTCTGACGCTCCGGTGATCTGTTAGGGTTAGAGTTAGGGTTAGGGTTAGAGTTAGCAATGTATGTGGAAACCCTAGGGTTAGGGTTAGGGCTAGAGTTAGGGTTACGGTAGGGCGGGGACCCCGCGGATCTACCCATATGTACATCGATAGCAAATGTTGGGCCTAGTGGCTCCGGTTGACCCGTCTGCGAAGAGCGTCACCCATGGGACCTACATATGCCATCTACGAATTCTTAAAAAATAGAACCATTTTTTACATAATTCATACTAGTAAATAAATAATAGAAACATATTATAAAGTAATATGAGAGAGGGAAAAATAAAAATAAAACCTATATGCCGAGGGTGGCGTCGGCATAGGGTGCCCATGCCCTATGCCGAGGGTGGCCGTCAGTCCGACTGACGCCGTGAGCGGGCGACGACGGCGCGGGCTGGGCCAGAGGCGATGCCGGCTACGCCGAGGGCCAAGGTGACGCCGACGGCTGCCCTCGGCGTAGCCTCCTCTACGCCGACGGTATTTGTACGCCGACGGTCGGCTTCCTGAGCTGCCCCGGCGAGGCCGTACGCCGACGGCCCCGATAAAAAGCCGTCGGCGTACAGTTTGGCCGTCGGCGTCTTCTCCCATTCCTGTAGTGGGTGCGTGTGCATGGATTATCATCAGTTTACACATTTATTATTGGTGGTGATCAAATTAGGGCTTGGATCGTACTAATACAGCCGGGCTGTTCTCTTTGCTGATTTTGCCAGAAAAAAAAGGAGTTCCGGAGATTCATGGAGGACACGAGCAATCTTCCAAAGTGTGACACTCTGTCAATATCTCTGACGTCGTCTAATCCCCATGGAGTTGTACCAACAGTGCTGCATCTCCTGAGGAGGGCCAGCCGCATAAGGAAGCTTGTAATAACATTGGAGCATCAGATGGTATGTGGAAGTTTTATATATTTTAGTTGGAATCATTAGTATGGCTGTGTGCATTCTAGATCGGATACACTTCTCTTTGCCTAATATATGTTGTTTACTTGTTTTGTACTAGGCTTATGGTCGTCATTGCTCGTTGGGTTGTCCATGTCGTTCGCCTGACAGCGTCGTGACACATGACATCGGCCTTGATTCAGTGGAAGAAATGGAGTTCCGTTTAATCAAAGTAGGAGACGAATATATGGAAGTCCTCTGGCGCCTGCTATCCATACGCAGCTTCAATAAGCTTACGAGCGTGGAAATCAACGTGTCGAATGTGTACCGTGCTGCATCTTTCTGCGACGAAGTATACCAGAAGGTCCGCCGCATTTGTCCCCCAAATATCAGATTAAATGTGTTCCACAAGGGGAGGTGTCAAAATTAGAATTAGTGGAGCTAGTAGGACACCGAACGATAGTACTAGAGTATATGATATGTTTTTCAGGGAAAAGGTAACGTTCTATACTGAAGTAGTTTTATGATGTTGGTTTGGTTATAATTGTCTATGAAACTAGTTTTATGGGCTGTTTTTTTATTGCATATAGAAAGAGTTTCATGTCAGATTACAACGACATGGCTTAAGAAAATTAAGCAGCCACCAAGACACCACCCAACTGAAGGCTAAACTAGTTGGGGAGTAGATGTACAAACCTGTAGCAACGCACGGGTAAAGTTTGCTATCTACCTCATGTTTAAAACGTATGGACTTTTTTTAGCTTTTAATTTATGTCAATTTGTAATATGCAAATTATACTTTTTTTTGCACCAATCTTTTTTTTATCGGTGACACCACCATCCAGTCGACGTTGTCCTATTGTTGTCGTGCTATGGAGATAAGGTCTCATATGTTTCACCCTCGACTTGTCTTCGTTGACCCGTCATTCATCAACCGTTACTTGCAAGTTTTTGCAAGCACGATCACACGAGGAGAACCCTGCTACCATTGGCGCAACAAGGGCTATGTCCGCACGGTGCAAGATGGCGGTGGCGCATGGTTTTTTTTCTCGGACGAATTTCCGAGATTTCGGCGAAAACCGGTTTTACCGGTTACCACCGAGAAAAAAATACCGAACAAAATTCTCCGGTACTTAAATAATTAGATCAAATTTAATTTTTTATATAAAATTTGAACAAAATAGTGGGTTGGTTTGACAAATCTCGGCCGGTATTTGACCAGTATTTCTGAAATACCGAATACCGGTACCCACCGATATTTTTTGCCAACCGAGAAAAAAAACCTTGTGGTGGCGGCTACCGACGAAGCGTACGAGCATAGTGGCATACTGGCAACGCTTACGCACACTATCACCTTCTGGTGGCCTGCATCGATGGTACAACTGCGTGAGGGAAACAGGCACATATCCATTTTTTTCAATCCCGATGCAACGCACGGGTATGTTTCCTAGCAGACTCTTAATCAGCTAATGGTTTTGGTAAGCCTCTAGACCATGTGCGAATTGTAGGTCGACTTGTAATCACCTGGTGGTATTTGGTAACCCTCCAGACTGATATGTACAGTCACGATACGATCGAAACCCTAAATACTTTGTTAAGTACAGTCATGTTGACGCACGATTCGGTCGAGATCAGAACTCGAAAGTTTGCCTGATGGAGCACGGCCGGCAGCGATGTGGTAGGGAGCGGGACCGCATCAGCGATCTCCCCGACGATCTTCTGCACGGTATCCTCAGCCACCTTCGCTCGTTCCCGGCCGCCGTCCGCACCAGCGCGCTCTCCCGCCGCTGGCGCCGCGTCTGGGTAAGCCTCCCAGATCTTGTGCTCCCCAACGACCTGAACCATGACGGCGCCTCCTCTTTCCTCGACATCGTAGAGGACGCCCTCGCTGCCTACAACACCGATCCGTCCGTTCATCTCCGCCGGCTAGAGATCAGCGTGCCCTACGAATGCGAGAACGTCCCGGCTCGCCGCCTCTCGGCGTGGCTGCTTTTCGCCTCGCGGCGCCTCGCGGCGCCTCGCGGGAGAGCTCGACCTCCTCGTGCCTATCGGCCTCCTCTCCGCCCACAAGCCACCGCCGGGCGAGATCGAGCTGCCTCCGCTCGAGCGAGCAATGAGCATGTCTCTCGTTCTCGGACACCGGTTCCTCATCCGCCCCCCTCCGGTCGGCGTGTTCGCGGCTCTTGTTGACATGGACATAAGGCTAGCCACCATGGACGCCCGGGCGCTGGAGGTCCTGGTCTCCTCGCAGTGCCCGCGCCTGCAAAACCTCAGCCTGCTGTTCTTCAGGCTGGTAAATGACTCCGACGTATCCATCAGCTCCGCCTCGCTCCGGCGCCTCCGCTTCTATGGCCTGAATACACGCCACCTCAACGTCGCCGCCCCCAATCTCCAGGAGCTGCGTGTATCCCTCTTGGGTGAGGTCCATGTCGCAGCCCCGAACCTGGCCGAGCTGGCCTCGGACAACATAGGGCATTTCGTCTTCGCCGAAGCCGTACGCAATCAGGGCCGGTCCTGATATTTTAGGGGCCCGGGCGAAAGTACATAAATGGGCCCCATAAGCATCAAAATAGTATCCTATAGTATAACTAAGTAATCCATCCCCACTAGCCTATTTCTCTAAACATGCAGCTATGCCACATCAGCAGACCCACCATGTAAGCTATTTGGCGGCCAGGTCATCCCGTCCATGCCGACCAAGTGCAGTTGCCCTGCTGGTGCGTGATGTCCTTCTGAATTCCACACCTCATCACTTCCCCTTCCAATTCCCTCAACATAAATGCCCATCGTCACCCAATCTCCCTTCAGCTGCCATCGCCATTCCCTCGATCCCCTCCGAAATTGGTGCATAGTTGTTCAGCGGATCAACACCGACAGGCGCCTCCACGAGATAGTTCCTGTGCTTCTTGCCGCAATAACTCGCCATAGTTGTCCTCAAGGAATACGATGCCCTTGACAATGAATCTGAGTGCCCTCCATGGCAGCTGAGCAGTTCCTCCATGTCCAGGTCGAGGCCAATCTCGGTTGGGGTTGGATCTACTTTGTTCATAACTCCTGCCTCCCTCGGTTCAACATCATGAGGTCTCGAGCAGAGGCGGTTGTCAACCACACCATGATGCCATCTTGGTCGGCCTTCTCAGAACATTCCCACCTCCGATCAGTATACATGGTCTACCCTATGAGATCTAATTAATCTGAAGAGGTGTTTGTTAGTCCCTGATCTCTCACAGGTACATGCTCTTCCCGTTTGATTTATTCAGAATCACATTCCCATCATTTGAACGCTACTATTTCGTTTCTACCTACACCACATATGTATTACTTATTTTTTGTTGTTGGCACAACTGAATCTTTCAGAGTGCTGCTCTATATGAGTTGGTACATGGTGAAGTAATGAAGCCTGAGCAAATCCCCTCATACCCTGACTATGCCCGATCAAAGCCAGGTTTCACTTTTCTCTGGATTCTTGCATATATGTATGTATTTTTTTAGTAGGTAGCAGGCACTTGAAAAGGCCATGATATATATCATCCATCGAAGATGACTTATTTTCCTACGTTTTCATTCCTTGCAAGATTGGATACATGTGGAAGGATTGCATGCACACCTTCAATTCGGATGGCAACGTGCGACCTGAAACAATATCATAATTTTCTGCCGATTTCAAATGGCATTCAACTTAGTTTGGCATTCTTTCATTCTGATTGGTATGCGATAATGGGCAGTCTCCATTTGTTAGTGGAAGTCTCTTCCTCTGCCTACAAATCTGGAAGGGCAAGGTTGAACAACACAGGTCTGCCTGCATTCTTCAGAGCAACTAGACGATGCAGCTGGAGTTCCATTGAAATGTGTAAGATCTAAACTGTTTATTGCAGAAAGAGCACTGAAACATATAGAAGTAAATACTTGAGTCTATTTCACTCATGGGTTGATCAGGTCTGCATGGTTGCAAGAAATGTTCATCACCTCCTATTATGTGGGTTCTGCTCATCACGCCCTTTATATTCACGGGATCTTGATTACTTATCTTCATTTGTTAATTTGCCTACGCAAGGGCAAAGTGTAGTTAATTCATCAGAATACAAAGAAGTGGGATGGTCCAGATAATCTATAACGATCTACATATTGTATTCTCTGAACACAGTTCTCAACTTCTCCCACAAAGCTGCATGCTTTCATGGACAAAAAAGCTGCAATCATGAAAATACCAATCAAAGTGCGCAAGGTTCGTTTGGAGTACATTCCTTTACCCTGACTATTTTTTCTTCTCTAAAATGTATGATGTCTTCTCATACGTAGCATGTGCAACATTTAGTAGGTGTTAACCTACATTCAAAGCATCACAATCATGCATTTCTGCTTTCTCTAACTACAATGACATGTTCTTTTGTATAAGCAATCATAATTACAAATAATTAATTTTAATATTTTGGCTAATTAGTTTTGGAGGTACATTTACATAATAGAATAACAAAATTAGACTATATATCCCGTAACAACGTGCGGGGTATCATCTAGCTTTTTAGATGTGTCGTAACCTTACCAATAAGATGTTAAAATGCATACAAAGGCAATTCTGGTATAAAACAAAATATTTATATTATCTTAAATTTTGTTCCATCATTTTTAGATGCAACTTTAATGTTGAGTATGCCAATATTAGTCTTACCGATTATCATGTCGGCTATGCCTAGAAGTACGTCGTGGCGGTAGCCATGGCCATGGTGTGCTCTCCTCTCGGTGACACAACACACACTAGACCGAGATTTAGAGTCTTAACTAGCCACACCCTAAAGTTCCCCGTTTGCAAACATTGAGGCCCTAATTGGATCGTCGGTTGAAATCCCTGTCTAGAAAGAACGGTGGAGTTGCGTAGCGTCCGGGGTCCGTGACTTATTCGACCAGTCGTGAAGTAAAACACGTCTGGGAAAAAAATGGGCACGACGAAAATCCGGCGAACCATGCGCTAACTTCAAGCAAAAGTTCCGGGCCATAACTATTACAACTATTTTGGCTAAAAAACCGCTCAACCAATCGGAGCCTAAAAAAATCAAGCGTGTGATAAAAAAGAAAATGAACAATATATGTGGAGTTTCGACCATGCTTATGTAACTCTTTATGTGCCTCTTGCTTCTAATGCAAATTTCATCATATGCAATTCTCAAAAGAAAATAAGCTTTGAAAACTGACCATTAAGGCATACCAAATACTGAAATACATATAATTCACGTGATGTGGGCAAATGCTCAGTTTTCACGTGATAGAGGCCTTAATTCATACGGGATTAAGGCCCAACTAATCATTCGAGAATAAGTGAATTTACAAAAAGGGCCCTGACTAATCATACGGGAATAAGGCCCAACTAGATGAAGAAAAAAGGCCCAGATTGAGACATAGCGTGTCTCTTCGTCCTCGTCCAGAACCATAAAAGAGAAGAACTCTCGAACTGCTCAAATGGCGCCGGCGCAACAGCTTGACTTCCGGTACCTCTGCATATGCCTAAGAGCATCTCCAGTCGCATCCCCAAAGGGATTTGGGGCGCGCCGGATAAAAAAGCGTTTCAGCCGCGTCCCTCAAAGCTCATTTTTGTCCGGCGCGTCCCGATACGGTGTCCGGCGCCCGAGCCCGTCCCCGTCCCATAGGGGACGCTTCCCGGACGCCGGACACACCGAAAGCGAGGCGGGGAGGGCGGGCCGACCCGTCAGCGCACACCACTTTCCAACCGTCGCTTACCTCGCGATCGGGTTATTGGCGCGCAGCGGGCGACGGTGGGCTCCGCAGAGGGCGCAGCGACGCGTCCCGTCGCGCCTAGCTCTGCGTGCCAGCGTTAATGAGCGCCACCGCTCATCCGCCTCCCTCCGGCCTATAAAAAGGGCGCCTCTCGTCGTCCTCTCACACACAAACCCTAGCGCCTCTCTCTCAAACCCTAGCCGCCACCATCTCTCAACAAGACTCGTCGCTATGTCTGGTAGAGGCGGCGGCCGATCCGCGGCCGCGGCCGTGGTCGTGGCCGCGCATAGCTGAACGATCGCCGTCGCCTCCCGCGCCGTCGTCTTCATCATCGGAGATGGACGTGGAGCCGGACGCGCTGTTCGAGTTCGTCCTCGTCCTCAAGGTCGACCCGCGCGGCATCCAGAGGCTGCCGAACTCCTTCGCCGAGTACGTCGGCGGCGTACGCCCGCGCAAGATGCATCTGCGGGAGGCTTCGTGCGGCTACTACCGGTGGATCGTCGACGCGATCTACGACGCGCGCGGCAAGATGTACCTCAACATCGGCTGGGAGAAGTTCGCGCGCCACCACAGCCTCGCAAGCGTTCATCCTCCTCCTACTTCGGCAACAGGGACATGAGCGTCAAGGTATTCGACGAGAGGCGCTGCCGCCGGGACTACCACGGCGCATGACGGCGACAGCACCGACGAGGAGGACGACTGACCGAGTGTTGTTTCTTTGCAGCGAATACGTGCACGGAGGTTTCTGCCTGTTCGCCCTCGGTAGAACCAACAAGGGCACCATCCTCCCGCTGGATTTTCCAGTTGTGACTGGGTGTGCCCTCAGTGTTGTTTCTTACAGCGAACACACGAAACCTCCGATGCACGGCCTAGTTAGGCTTTAGTTTATTTGCAATATTTTATATTTGTGTCCACCACGGTTCCAACTATGTATTAGTTTGTAAACCACGTTCCCAATTATATATTAGTTTGTGGAAATTGAAATAAAAATGCAAAAAAAAGTATTTTAAATGTTTGGGGGCGGCGTTTGGGGGACGCGGCTGGGGAGCGACGACCCCCAAACGCGGCATGAACAAAACACGTCCCTCAAACGCCGCCACTGTTTGGATTTGGCGCGACTGCGGCAGTTCGACACGGTCGACGAGCTGCGACTGCATGCCGACGTGGTGCGTGTGCATGGATTATCACCAGTTTACAAATTTGTTATATTCGTGGTGATCAAATTATGTCTTGCGTCGATAATTAACCAGTTTGTTCTCTTTGCTGATTTTGCCAGAAAGAAGATGAGTTCGTGAGATTCATGGACGACACGACCAATCTTCTAAAGTGCGACACTCTATCAGTATCTTTGAGATGTAAAAACCCCATGGAGCTGTACCAAGAGTACTACATCTCCTGAGGAGGGCTAGCCGTGCAAGGAAGCTTGTAATATCATTGCGGCATCAGACGGTATTTCGAAGTTTTATTTGGACTCCTGCCTATTTTTTTTCGCGGTGAGCTCTTCAGTCTTGACTAATTACTTGTTTTGTAGTACCACCAGGTTTATGATAAATGCTCGTTGGCTTGTCCATGTCGTTCGCCAGAGAGCGCCGTGGAACATGACATCAGCCTTGATTCAGTGGAAGAAACGGAGTTCCGTTTAATCGAAAGAGGAGACGAATGTATGGAAGTGATCAAGCGGCTGCTATCCATACGCAGCCTCAGTAATAAGGAGACTCCAGTAATAAGCATAAGAAGGTGGAAATAGACGTGTGGGACATGTGCGATGCTGCTTCTTTATGCGACGAAGTATACCAGGAGGTCCACCGCATTTGTCCTCCAAATATCAGACTAAATGTGTCTCAGTGTGGGAGGTGTCAAAATCAAAACTAAAATTACATGAGCTAGCATAGGACATCCAACAGTATTCCGGATATATAAATAGGATTTGTTTGTCAGGGAATAAGTAACATTTCTATGGCAGTTGATGGGCCCGTGTGGTGTGGATAGACATCTTCGTCGTGGGTTGCTCTCGTAGGGACTGGTAGAAGGGGGATGTGCCTGCGCAGTCTAGGGTGACTCGCCGCCGTCGGGACCGGAGCAGGGGCTCCCTTGGTTCCCTCTCCTCTCTCCCATGTTACCTCACCAGCGCGCCCGTGCGACGTTTCGGCCAAATCCTCCTCTCGGTCCTCGGGCCTCCTCTGGTCCAACGAGGAAAAGGTCCCAGCTTTCTGGTCTCTCGGTGCTTCTCCGGTGATGTGGTGGTATCACAGTGGGCGCTCCCGAAGGGCGATGTAGTCCCCACTGCCTTTCCCGGTGTGGTTGATGGGGGTTAAAGCCGATGGCTTGGGTGAAAGCCTTGGCCGGTCTATCCGGAGCCGTTGACGGTGACGCTCTTGGGCGCCATTCCCCTCCTTGGAGGCGTCTTCGTAGAGCCTCGGCTTTGCCCCCATCATGGTCGGATGTCTCAAGGTGAAAACCTTGACCCTTGTTGGGTCGAGCAACGGCGTCGCTTCGGTGTCGCTCACCTTCTTGAAGGCGTTGCTTCTGAGATCTCGCCGTTCGCTTGCATCCTCTCTGCGTGGTCACCCATGGCTGGCGTCTGCACTCGTGTAGCTGGTTGGTGGGGATTCCGGTGCTCTCTGCCGGCGATGCTCAACGTTCTTCTTTTGCTCGAGCCGAAGACACCATGGCGGATGCTTGCTGTAGTCGTGCTCCTCTTTGTTTTTGGGTGTCGTTTTTCCCTTTGTGCTTGTATTGTAAACTGGCATCCCTAGATCGTGTGTTTGTACTCCTGCGTTGAGGCTTGTTAATTCAGTCGGGCTCTTAAGCCTTTTATCTTAAAAAAGCCTTGTGATGTTGTGTTGGATGAAGTTTCATGGAACGCACTGCGTGAAGCCGGGTACGGTTGCGTGTTATATAGTGGGACACGAGTACGTATAGTACATGATAGGTATCCGTATACAAAGATATACTAGACAAATAATAACTCTAACACTAACACTCCCCCTTAATCTAAACCTTTTGAAAGGTTGAGATTACGCTAAACTCATCTAACCTTCTAACAGGAGAGCTTTTGTGAAACCATCAGCAACCTGATCCTTACTAGATATAAACCTAATACCTAGAAGATTTTTGGCAACTCTTTCTCTTACAAAATGAAAATCAATCTCAATGTGTTTGGTTCTAGCATGAAACACTGGATTTACAGACAAATAGGTAGCACCTAAGTTGTCACACCAAAGACATGGTTTTTCTCTTAGTTTAACACCAAGTTCAGCAAGAAGAGCTTCCACCCAAATTAACTCAGCAGTGGCATTTGCCAGTGCCTTATATTCAGCTTCAGTACTTGATCTAGACACAGTGTCTTGTTTTCTGGCACTCCAAGAAACTAAGTTTGGCCCAACAAATATAGCAAAGCCTCATGTGGATCTCCTATCATCAAGAGAACCTGCCCAATCTGCATCTGAAAACGCACTGAGAAATGTGGAGGAAGACCTTGCAAATGTAGTTCCAACTTTCAATGTATCAAACACATATCTAAGTATACGCTCAACTGCTGTATAATGATCTGTAGTTGGAGCATGAAGGAACTGACATACCTTATTAACAGAGAAAGCCAAATCCGGCCATGTCAAGGTCAAATATTGCAAAGCTCCAACAATACTTCTATATTGTGTACTATCTTCAGGACCTAGAGGTGTACCATCATAAAGAGACAATTGTTCTGTAGAGGACAGAGGTGTAGGTGTAGCCTTGCATCCATTCATTCCAAATTTTGCAACCAAATCATTTGCATATTTCTCTTGTGTCAAAATCAAACCATTAGGAGTTCGTTTTACTTCAATACCAAGAAAATAGTGTAGATCACCTAAGTCCTTGATAGCAAAATTCTCATTTAAATCTCGAAGCAAACAAGTAATAGCATGATCTGAGGAGCTTGTTACTATGATGTCATCAACATAAATAAGCATGTAGATGATGATACCTGACTTGTTATAAAGAAACAATGAAGTATCAGTCTTTGAGGGAATAAACCCGAGAGCACGCAACTTGGAACTGAGTCTTGAATACCATGCTCGAGGTGCTTGTTCAACCTATAGAGAGCCTTGTCAAGTTTGCATATATAGTGTGGTACAGAAGAAATTTCAAAACCTGGAGGTTGTTTCATATAAACTTCCTCTTCCAGAACACCATGAAGAAACGCGTTCTTGACATCTAGCTGTCGTAGACTCCATCCACGAGAGACAGATATAGACATAACAATTCTGATAGTAGCAATTTTAACTACAGGGCTGAAAGTATCTTCATAATCAATGCCATACCTCTGTTTAAACCCTTTGCAACAAGACGTGCCTTATACCTATCAATAGTACCATCTGCCTTTTTCTTGATACGATACACCCATTTGCAATCAATTAAATTTCTGCTTTTACTTGGAGGAACAAGGTGCCAGGTCTTGTTGTCAATCAAAGCATCATATTCATCTTGCATTGCTTGTCGCCAATTGGGATCATTGAGAGCTTCCACAAGAGTGCATGGCTCACCTGTAGAAGACAACATGCCATATCTAACAGTTCCATCAGTATACTTTTTGGGATTTCTTATACCTTTCTGAAGACGAGTGCGTGGTTCAGCAGGTGGTGCAGCAATAATAATCTCCCCCTGGCTGCAGCCACAGAAGATCCAGAGACAGCCCCAGATTCTGTGGCAGAAGAGACAGAGGGAGCAGCGCTGGCAGCGCCAGATGGCGAGGCAGGACTGGCCGGTGGCGTGTGTTGGCCACGCGCTGTCGGAGACAGCGGCGGGGACCGTTCTGGCGCTGCAGACGGGGCGCCAGGTGGCGGGCTGGCAGAGGACGCGGGCGTGTGTCGAGCACACGCAGGCGGGGACCGCTGCGGCGCGGCGGGCGAAGCGCCAGATGGCGAGGCCAATGTTGGACGCGGGCGCAGGCCGGCACGCGCGGGGCGGGACCGCTCGGCGAAGGCCCATGCTCAAGGCGGAGGATCCTTCTCAGATCTGGCCGCCCCTGATCGTAGGACGTCGTGAATGTTCCTCTCGCACCGCGCGCCACTCTCGTCATTTTCTCGCGCATTCAACACACCTCTCGAGCTGATTTCAACTCCATTTTCCGTAGGATTTTCAAAGAAAGTACTCCTTCCCTCATCCTCAGCACATGAACAATAGGCACAATAGGAGACATATGGTTATCAAAATTGCACCCTCATGCGATTATGATGAATCAATGGATGATGGAAGAAGCAAAATTTCCTTTTTGAGAAGAGCACCGACATTGGGATGTAGAGAGGCAAAAGGAATACATTTTCATCAAAGACAACATCACGAGAAATGTAGATACGACCAGTGGACACATCTAGACACTTGACTCCTTTGTGAAGAGGACTGTAACCAAGAAAAACACATTAGTTGGAGCGGAAAGCAAGTTTGCGTTTGTTATAAGGGCGAAGATTAGGTCAGCAAGCACAACCAAAAACTTTGAGAGCATCATAATTTGGTGTGACATGAAGAAGACGTTCTGTAGGAGCTCAAAGTTTAGAACTTTACTAGGAAGTAAATTTATGAGAAAAGTGGCAGTGAGAAAAGCTTCATCCCAGAACTTAAGAGGCATAGATGCATTAGCAAGCAAGGCAAGACCAACTTCAACAATATGACGATGTTTTCTTTCAGCTGAGCCATTTTGTTGATGTGCCTGAGGACAGGAAACATGATGTGTAATGCCAACTTGCTGAAAAAATCCATTTAGTTTCTCATATTCACCACCCCAATCTGTTTGCATAGTAACTATTTTCCTATCAAACTTGCGCTCAACAAACTGTTGGTAATTGAGGAAAGCTTGATAAACATTAGAACGCTTCTTGAGCAAATATATCCAGGTAAATTTACTAAAATCATCGATAAAGCTTACATAGTATGCATGTTTTCCCACAGAGAGAGGAGCGGGGCCCCATACATCAGAGAATACTTGGTCTAGAGGAGCAGTGGAGACACTAATAGATATAGGATATGGCAACTGATGACTCTTAGCTAACTGACAAGAATCACAAATATATGGGGTACTCTCATGGGTGTAAGCTATTTTTTATTTTTCCTAAGAACTTGTTGAACCACAAAGGAAGATGGATTACCTAAACGACGATGCCATGTAGAGGATGACGGCTTTACTGCGGCGAAAGCAAGCTTGGAGGTCTGATACGTCTCAAACGTATCTATAATTTCTTATGTTCCATGCTACTTTTATTACAATACTTGAATGTTTTATACATACTTTACAGCATTATTATACATTTTCCAAGACTAACCTATTAACAAGATGCCGAAGTGCCAGCTGTTTTCTGCTGTTTTTGGTTTCGTAAATCCTAGTAACGAACATTCTCGGAATTGGACGAAATCAACGCCAGGGTCCTATTTTGCCAATGGAGCTTCCAGAAGACCGAAAAGGGAAGGAAGTGGGGCCACGAGGTGGCGCGACACTGTGGCGGCGCGCCCAGGCCCTGGCCACGCCGCCCAGCTGTGCGGGCCCTCGTGACGCCCTTTTGACCTACCTCCTTCGCTACTAAATAGCTGCCGCCAAAATCCTCACCGAGAGCTACGACACGAAAACCTCCAGAGACGCGGCTGCCGTGAATCTATCTCGGGATTCAGAGACGCCTCCGCACCCCCGCCGGGAGAGGGAATCATCACCGACAGGGGCTCTACATCATCGCGTCCCGCCTCCTGACATGAGAATTATCCTTGGACTATGGGTTCATAGCAGCTAGATGGTTGTCTTCTCGTTTGTGCTATCATTGTTATAGATTTTTGTGAGTTGCCTAACATGATCAAGATCATCTATTTGTATTTGCTACATGTTGTTGGCGGGATCCCATGAATATAGAATATTATGTTATGATCATCAATCTATCATATATGTGTTAAGTTTATGTTCTCAGTACGCTCTCGCTGTTAGTAGAGGCCTCGCCAAGCTGATACTTGCAACCTGTTATGTAGTATTATGCTGATAGTAATTCAAGGCCCATTGAATTGGACAAGGATGTGAGTTGTGGCAGTTAGGATGTACGTTGTTACTAGCCAAAACATTTCCATGCTTGTCTAAGGATATTTGTGCTGATACATTATTTAATCATGTTTAATGCAATTGTTCATTTGTTTACAACTTACAGTCATAGGCCTGATGATAACCTGAAGGTGGATTCTTTAGGCATAGATGCAGTCTATGTACTTTGTCGTAACGCCCTGATTAAATCACATAGTAATTCATCGCTGATATGTATTGAATCTTTATTTCTCAATTGCTCAACTATAATTTGTTCACCTAGCATGTTAGTTATCTTGTTGGAGAGACACCACTAAACTGTGGACCCCGGTCCATTCATTTACATCTGAATACACTGCATCAGCAATCCGCTTTTACCGTTTTCGCAACAAAAACACCAATCTTCCACTGATCACGCTAATCCTTTGTTTTCAGCAAATGATGAGATTGACAACCCATCGCACGCTGGGGCAAGTATTGATTGTTATAGAAAACCACGCTATGCCAAGCCACGGGTGTTGCGCCGCATTACACTCCTCCACCAACAATCTTCACGCGTTTCTGTCTTCTTCTATCGCCTGAGCAACCTTGGTTCATACCTCCAGGAAACTTACTGCCGTGCAGATCATAACCTTCCTCTTGGGGTTCTCAACGATGTAATATTCACGCCAAGACAAGCATACTGGCGCCGCTGTCGGAGATTAAGACACGCCGCGTGAGTCTCCACTAATCTTCACTTGTTTCTTGTTCCTGCTTACATTATTTTATTTTATTGTCTTGTTTGCTCTCTCATATTAAAAACACAAAAATTAGTTACTTACTTTTTGTCTTATTTACTAGCTCTATATCAAAAACACAAAATTAGTTACTTGTCTTTTCCTTATTTGCCTAGTTTACTTTACTAATGTTATAATGGGTACTAAAATACTAAGTTGTGTGATTTCACTAGTACAAATAATAATGATTTTATATGTAATCCTATTGCTCCACCTGCTGCTACAACAGCAGAATTTTATGAAATTAAACCTACTTTGTTAAATCTTGTTATGAGAGAGCAATTCTCTTCGGGTAAGAACATGATACCGCCGCCCATCTTAATAATTTTGTTGAACTTTATGAAATGCAAAAATAAGGATATAGATGGTGATATTATAAAACTCAAATTGTTTCCCTCTCATTAAGAGGAAGAGCTAAGGATTGGTTGCTATCTTTGCCTGAGAATAGTATTGATTCATGGACTAAGTGTAAAGATGCTTTATTAGTAAATATTATCCTCCTACTAATATCTCTGAGAAGTAGCATAATGAACTTTAAACAATTAGATAATGAACATTATACGGGGAGAGAATGAGTCTTTGGTAAAGAATTTTCCCACTCATGGACTGACTATTTGATGATCATCTTTATTATGGTGATTGAATTTTTCCTCGAGAAACCTATTGGATTCAGCTGCTCGAGGTACTTTTATGTCCATCACCTCGGGCGTGTTTCTTGCAACTAAATTATTTGATGATATGATGATCAATAACTCTGAATGGCACACTGAAAGAACCCCTCAAGGTAAGAAGGTAAATTCTCTTGAAGAAACCTCTTCTTTTGGTGATAAGATTGATGCTATTGTGTCTATGCTTGAAATGGTAGATTTCATATTGATCCTAATAATGTCCCTTTAGCTTCATTGGTTGCTGAAGAAAATGATGAATTTCATAAAGAGTATTACTTCAACAACAATGCTTATAAGAATAATTATGGTAACAACAATTATACCATATTCTTCTAATAGTGGTAATGGTTATGGTAATTCTTATGGTAATCCTTACAACAATAATAGTGAACTCATGCTTAAAGAATTTATTAGTACACAAAATGCTTTTAATAAAAACTATTGAAGAAAAGTTGGTAAAATTGATGTTTTCTTGCTTCCAAAGTTGATAGTTCTGCTTGTGTTGATCTCTTAAAATTGAAAGTTATGCCCAAGAAGATAAAGATGCTAGGTTTGTTAAAACAAATGCCAATCCAAGTTACAATTAATGAGAATATAAGATTGATGGCTGAATTGCATGTTAGGTGGGGATAGAGAAGAAAAGAAAAACTTGCCAAAGGTAGCCAAAGCAGTTGGAAGTATGTGACTATTACTTTCACCACAAGTAATGTTGATTCTTCACATGTTGCTGCACTTACTATCAATGCAAATAAATTGGGTGCTGGCAAATGTTTCTACTCCTAAAGGCAAAGCTGCATTAAAATTAGCCAAATTGCTGAAATCGCCGCTTGTGAGAAATCACAAATTTTTCAAAATATTGGTGACAATGACTCCATTGCTGTAGAACATAATAGTTTAGATTTGATGATAGTCATATTACTGAAGTTATAAAATTTTACAAAAAACTTGCTAGAAGTCCCAATGCTAATGCTATAATTTAGCCTTTACAAAACACATTATAAATGCTCTCATTAAAGCTAGAGAAGAAAAAAACTTGAAACTTCTATTCCTGGAAAGTTAGAAGATGGTTGGGAGCCCATCATTAAAATGAATTAACGACTTTGAGTGTAATGCTTTATGTGATCTTGGCGTTATGCCTCAAAAGATTTATGATATGCTTGACTTGCCACCACGTTATTTGATGTATCTTGCCGAGCACGTTAAAAGAAATTTTGGGGAGACGACACAATAATACGCTAACACAATTTGTCCTCGCGGATTTGCTGTCTGATATTCACGTAATGTATCTTGTTCTATTGCGTTGGGAAGAATTTTCTCCCGAATTTAGTGTCATATTGATATGAGGAAGGTACACAAATATCAATTTCTCCTCAAGAAAAGATATGAAAACTTCCGAAAGAGAATGAATTTTCTTTTGATTCTATTATTAGAAAGTTATGATGTTGATGTCTCCACTCTCCTGATGCCACTTGATTTCACCCCCCCCCGCGCCTAGCCGAAAAGGCGCAAAGAAAGCACTTCTTGGGAGATAACCCATGTTTTATTTTTTTACTGACCGTATTGTTGAGTCTTGGAAGTTATTACTACCGTAATAACCTCTTATCATGTTCTTGTGCCAAGTAAAGTTTCTATGTTAAAGTTGATGATAGATTTGGATCGCGCGTAAACAACATTGTCACCTGTCACTTAATTCCCTAAGCCCCCCGTAAAAAATCGAAAATCCGCAAATTTACGTAGTGTATCCTCATGATATACTCAACTTTCATTAGTTTTGAGTTTTTCCATTTGAGCAAGGTAAGTGCCCCTGCCAGATTCATCTTTACTAGATCGTTCTGTTTTTTGATGTATTCTGCCTTTTTATTTCGCATTGCGTTTTGCTATGTTGAATGAGTTTCCTTGTTCCATTTTGTGTGTTTTGGTGAAACAATCCGTATGTTAAGAACATCAGTCACCTCTGAATACGTGAATTTTTGGTTATACACTAACCCTCTAATGAGCTTGCTCAAGTTTGTGTGAAGGAAGTTTTCAAGGGTCAAGAGAAGAGGATGATATATTATGATCAAGAAGAGTGTGAAAGGTCTAGGTTTGGGATGCCCCCGGTGGTTCATCCCTGTATATTTTAATAAGACCTGCGCATCTTGGGGATGCCTAAGGCATCCTCTTCTTCATCAACACTTATCAGGTCACTCTAGTGAAACTATATTTTTATTCCATCACATCCTATGTTCTTTACTTGGAGCGTCGGTTTGCTTTTTATTTTTGTTTTGTTTTGAATAAAGTTGGATCCCACCATTCTTATATTGGAGATATTACGCTCCGCTTTTTCTTATGGAACACTTGTGTTCTTAATTGTACTTTAATGTTCATGGCGAAGGCTGAAATTGCTTCGTTAAATCTGCTATTTGGTTGGAATCTAAAGCGCATATGGTTTGCAATTTAAAAATTGTTTTTAAGCTCTCCTACATCATGTTTAAGCTCTGCATCATGGTTTGATCTATTAATGAAGAAATACCGTAGAGCTTGTTTAATTGGTTTGCATGATTGGTCTCTAAGTCTAGATATTTCTGTAAAGTGTTTGAACAACAAAGAAGGACATTGTAGAGCCTTATAATGCTTACAATATGAAGTAGTGAGTTTTGTCACATCACTCATTTGTGTTTGCTTTCAAATAATTTTATTAGCCCAAACCTTGTACCGAGAGGAAACATGCATCCAAATACCTTGAGCCAAAAACCATGCCATTTGTGTCCACCATATCTACCTACTATGTGGAATTTTTCCTGCCATTCCAAAGTAAATTACTTGAGTGCTACCTTTAAAATTTCATTCCTTATCTTTAATATATAGCTCATGGGACAAATAGCTTAAAACCTATTGTGATGGTGAATATGTAGTTATGTGTCTTAATTTATAAGCTGCTTGTTGAGCGGTAAATTATGTTTTTGGGGGACGCCATCAACTTTTTACCTTTGCTGGATATCATGTGAGATGCTATGCATGTCTGCCTTGTCTCAAGCAGTAGTGTATTTCATGATCAAATGGTTTGAGTATATATGCATATGTTAGAGAAGCTAACTAAAGCCAAGTATCATGGTGGAAGTTTCAATTTTGGACATACAACCTCAATCTCTTATGAGAATATTATCAGTTGTTGAATGCTTAAGCATTACAGGGAGTCCATTCTCTCGGCTATCTATGTTGTCTCGGGTGGGGGCGGATGTCTGCTCTGAGAATGGAAGCGAGAATCCACTGCGCGCTTCCTTAGACACTTCAGGCCAGGCGGGCATGGTACCTTGCACACCCCTTCTTGGCTGAAACATAAGGTTATATGGCGATAATCCGTGTCTTCCGAGCTAAGTAGGAACAATGTGCGAGCACTATTAGTACTCTATGCATGAGACATGCAACTTGTAGGAAGTATTATGCATAACACATATGAATTATTATTACTACCGTTGACAAAATTGTCTCTATGTTTTCAAAACAAAATATCTAGCACAAAATAGTAATCAATGCTTCCTTCTGCGGCGTCAATTTTTACTTTATTGTTGAGTCAGCTTACCTACTTCTTTCTATCTTAAGCAAACACTTGTGTGACCTGTGCATTGATTCTTACATGTTTACTTATTGCACCTCTTGTTATATTACTCTATGTTGATAAATATCCATGAGATATACATAAGTTGAAAGCATTCGCTGAAACTTAATCATCCTTTGTGTTGCTTCAATGCATTCTACTTAGAATTTATTGTTTATGAGTTATCTCTTATGCAAGTCTTATTGATACTTGTTTGAAAGTATTATTCATGAAAACTTTTGCATATGATTCATTTGTTTAGTCATTATCTTTGTTAGCAATCTTTTGTTCAGATCACTCCATTCATCTTATATGCTTTACAATAATGTTGATCAAGATTATGTTGGTAGCATGTCACTGCAGAAATTATTTGTGTTATCGTTTACCTACTCGAGGACGAGTAGGAACTAAGCTTGGGGATGCTTGATACTGCCCCCAACGTATCTATAATTTCTCTATGTTCCATGCTACTTTTATTACAATACTTGAATCTTTTATACATAATTTACATCATTATTACATTTTCTCGCACTAACCTATTAGAATAAGATGTCGGGTACTGCGCGCTGTTATTTTTCTCGGCCGGGTTTTTGGCCTCTGCAAATCCTAGTAGTGAAATATTTTGAATTGGACGAACAACGCCCAGGGTCCTATTTTTGTACGAAGCTTCCAGAAGACCGAAAGTGAGACGAAGTGGGGCCACGAGGTGGCGCCACACTGTGGCGTGGGCGCGGCCTGTGTGCCCCCCCGGCCGCTACGGCCATGTGTGGGCCCCTCGTGACGCCTTGACTCAGCCTCCTTCCGCCTCACAACAGTCATCACATACTTTAAAAATCTTCGAGACTGGCTGCCCATCCATCTCGGTACTGGGGGACGTCTGATCACGGGAGGGACCATCGACGGAGGGGGTTTCACATCATGTGCCCTGGGCCGATTGATGCGTGAGTGAGTCATTCCTGGATCAGAACATATGAGTAGATGCTGTCTTTTCCGCTGTGCACATTGTTAGTAGATCTTGTGAGCACGACATGACTGCACTCCTCCATTTGTAATGCTACATGTTGTGTTTATTCCCGATGAATATAGAATATTATATTAAGCTGATTATCAATCTATCATATATGTGTTGTTTATACTCCTTTACGCCTCGCTAGTGTGACCCGGCCAAGCGGGATACTTGTAATCTCCAAGAGGGAGGTGGATGGCGGGTTCGATCTGAGCCTCATGCCTCCATACTGGGATTACGATTGCAGTTGCAGCAGCTGTGATGTGCTGCTGCTACCAGGACAAAACACGATGCTTTGTCTAAGGATATTTGTTGATTACACATTAATTACATTTAATGCAATTATCCGTTGGCCTGGCAACTTAATAGTCGCAGGGTTCGATGATAACCCGAAGGTGGATTTTGTGCATAGATGCATGTCGGATACGGGTCTATGCACTTTGCTGCAATGCCCTGATTAACCACATAGCAATCATCGTTGATATGTATTGGTCTTTATTTCATCAATTGTTCGCCTCGTATTCTGTTCACCCAAAGCATAGTTATCTTATTGAGAGACACCACTAGTGAATTGTGGCCCCCGGCCCATTCTTTACATCTGAATAAATTCTACTGCATTCATTGTTTACTGTTCTTTGCAAACAAACACCATCTTCCACTCGATACGCTTAATCCTTTGTTTTCAAGTCGGTGAGATTGACAACCCATCGTTACGTTGGGGCAAAGTGCTTTGATGGTGTTGTGCAGCCCCACGCTGGGCGCCGGCTCACGGGTGTTGCGCCGCACTACACTCCTCCACCAACAACCTTCACGTGCTTCTTGGCTCCTACTGGTTGAGCAACTGATACGCGTAGATGCACACGTCCGTTGGGAACCCCAAGTGGAAGGTATGATGCGTATAGAAGCAAGTTTCCCTCAGTATGAAACCAAGGTTATCGAACCAGTAGGAGCCAAGAAGCACGTTGAAGGTTGATGGTGGCGAAATGTGATGCGGCGCAACACTGTGGATTCCTAAGCGCCAACGTGGAACCCGTACAACACAACTAAAGTATTTTGCTCAACGAAATAAACTGAGGTTGTCAATCTCACCGGGCTTGTCAGTAACAAAGGATTAACCGTATTGTGTGGAAGATGATTGTTTGCAAGAAAACAGTAAAAACAATTGCGAGATTGTATGCGATGTAAAGAATAGGACCGGGGTCCACAGTTCACTAGAGGTGTCTCTCCCATAAGATAAAAGCATGTTGGGTGAACAAATTACGGGCAATTGACAAAAAAAAGGGCACAACAATGCATATACATGATATGATAAATATAGTGAGATTTAATCAGGGCATTACGACAAAGTACATAGACCGCCATCCAACCGCATCTATGCCTAAAAAGTCCACCTTCGAGTTATCATCCCCCTTTCAGTATTAAGTTGCAAAGCAACAGACAATTGCATTAAGTATGGTGCGTAATGTAATCGACAACTACATCCTTAGACATAGAATCAATGTTTTATCCCTAGTGGCAACAGCACAACACAACCTTAGAACTTTCTGTCACTGTCCCAGGTGTCAATGAAGGCATGAACCCACTATCGAGCATAAATACTCCCTCTTGGAGTTAAGAGTAAAAACTTGGCCAGAGCCTCTACTAATAACGGAGAGCATGCAAGATCATAAACAACACATAAAAAATAGATTGATAATCACCATAACATAGTATTCTCTTCATCGGATCCCGACAAACACAACATATAGAATTACAGATAGATGATCTTGATCATGTTAGGCAGCTCACAAGATCCAACAATGAAGCACATGAGGAGAAGACGACCATCTAGCTACTATGGACCCATAGTCCAGGGTGAACTACTCACTCATCACTCCGGAGGTGATCATGGCGATGAAGAGTCCTCCGGAGATGAATCCCCTCTCCGGCAGGGTGCCGGAGGCGATCTCCTGAATCCCCCGAGATGGGATTACGCGGCGGCGGCGTCTCGGTAGTTTTCCGTATCGTGGCTTTTCGGGGTTTCGCGACGGAGGCTATTTGTAGGCGGAAGGGCAGGTCAAGAGGTGGCACGAGGCCCACACCATAGGTCGGCGCGGCCAGGGCCTCGGGCCGCGCCGCGTGGTGTCGCCACCTCGTGGCCCCACTTGACTCTCCTTCGGTCTTCCGAAGCTTCGTGCAAAAATAGGACCCCGGGCGTTGATTTCGTCCAATTCGAGAATATTTCGTTACTAGGATTTCGAAACCAAAAAGCAACAATGAATCCTCTTCGGCATCTTGTTAATAGGTTAGTTCCAGAAAATGCGTAATACGACATATAATGTGCATAAAACATGTAGATATCATCAATAATGTAGCATGGAACATAAGAAATTATCGATACGTTGGAGACGTATCAGCATCCCCAAGCTTAGTGCTCGTCCCGAGCAGGTAAAACAATAACAAAGATAATTTCTTAAGTGACATGCCATCATAATCTTGATCATACTATTTGTAAACATATGTAATGAATGCAGCGATCAAAACAATGGTAATGACATGAGTAAACAAATGAATCATAAAGCAAAGACTTTTCATGAATAGTACTTCAAGACAAGCATAAATAAGTCTTGCATAAGAGTTAACTCATAAAGCAATAAATCAAAGTAAAGGTATTGAAGCAACACAAAGGAAGATTAAGTTTCAGCGGTTGCTTTCAACTTATAACATGTATATCTCATGGATATTGTCAACATAAAGTAATATAACAAGTGCAATATGCAAGTATGTAGGAATCAATGCACAGTTCACACAAGTGTTTGCTTCTTGAGGTGGAGAGAGATAGGTGAACTGACTCAACATAAAAGTAAAAGAAAGGTCCTTCAAAGAGGAAAGCATCGATTGCGTATTTGTGCTAGAGCTTTTATTTTGAAAACATGAAACAATTTTGTCAACGGTAGTAATAAACCATATGAGTTATGTAAATTATATCTTACAAGTTGCAAGCCTCATGCATAGTATACTAATAGTGCCCGCACCTTGTCCTACTTAGCTTGGACTACCGGATCATCACAATGCACATGTTTCAACCAA
This sequence comes from Lolium multiflorum, assembly GCA_030979885.1. NCBI lineage: Eukaryota > Viridiplantae > Streptophyta > Magnoliopsida > Poales > Poaceae > Lolium > Lolium multiflorum. The sequence continues at coordinate 31,769,582 of CM061747.1, read as the reverse complement.
GTGTCACAAAGGGGTACCTCCATGCCGCCGTACAAAGGTCTAAGGAGAAAGCTCGCATTTTGGATTTCTCGCTTTTGATTATTCTCAACTTAGACATCCATACCGGGACAACATGGACACAGATAATGGACTCCTCTTTAATGCATAAGCATGTAACAATAATTATTATTCTCATATGAGACTGAGGATATATGTCCAAACTGAAACTTCCACCATGATTCATGGCTTTAGTTAGCGGCCCAATGTTCTTCTCTAACAATATGCATGCTCCAATCATTAAGGTGGTAGATCCTTCAGACAAGACGGACATGCATAGCAACTCACATGATATTCAACAAAGAATAGTTGATGGCGTTCCCCAGAAGCATGGTTATCGCACAACAAGCAACTTAATAAGAGATAAAGTGCATAAGTACATATTCAATACTACTATAGTTTTTAAAGCTATTTTGTCCCATGAGCTATATATTGCAAAGGTGAATGATGGAATTTTAAAGGTAGCACTCAAGCAATTTACTTTGGAATGGCGGAGAAATACCATGTAGTAGGTAGGTTTGGTGGACACAAATGGCATAGTAGTTGGCTCAAGGATTTTGGATGCATGAGAAGTATTCCCTCTCGATACAAGGTTTAGGCTAGCAAGGTTATTTGAAGCAAACTCAAGGATGAACCTGTGCAGCAAAACTCACATAAAAGACATATTGTAAACATTATAAGACTCTACACCGTCTTCCTTGTTGTTCAAAACTCAATACTAGATATTATCTAGACCTTAGAGAGACCAAATATGCAAACCAAATTTTAGCAAGCTCTATGTATTTCTTCATTAATGGGTGCAAAGTATATGATGCAAGGGCTTAAACATGAGCACAACAATTGCAAAGTATCACATTATCCAAGACATTTTAGAATTACTACATGTAGCATTTCCCAATTCCAACCATATAACAATTTAACGAAGAAGAACTTCGCCTTGAACACTATGAGTAAAGCCTAAGGACATATTTGTCCATATGCAACAGCGGAGCGTGTCTCTCTCCCACAAAGTGAATGCTAGGATCCATTTTATTCAAACAAAAACAAAAACAAAACAAACCGACGCTCCAAGTAAAGAACACAAGATGTGACCGAATAAAAATATAGTTTCAGGAGGAACCTGATGATGTTGTCGATGAAGAAGGGGATGCCTTGGGCATCCCCAAGCTTAGACGCTTGAGTCTTCTTAGAATATACAGGGATGAACCACGGGGCATCCCCAAGCTTAGAGCTTTCACTCCTCTTGATCATAGTATATCATACTCTCTTGACCCTTGAAAACTTCCTTCACACCAAACTTCAAGCAAACTCATTAGAGGGTTAGTGAACAATTAATAATTCACATGTTCAGAGGTGGCACAATCATTCTTTACACTTCTGGACATTGCATAAAGCTAGGACATTAATGGATCAAAGAAATTCATCCAACATAGCAAAAGAGGCAACGCGAATAAAAGGCAGAATCTGTCAAAACAGAACAGTTCGTAAAGACGAATTTTAAAATGGCACCAGACTTGCTCAAATGGAAAAACTCAAAACTAATGAAAGTTGCGTACATATCTGAGGATCACGCTCGTAAATTGGCAGATTTTTTAGAATTTTCTACAGAGACTTGTGCCCAGATTCGTGACAGACAGCAATGCTGTTTCTGCGCAGCGATCCCAAATATAACATCAACTTTGACATAGAAACTTTACTTGGCACAAAAACATGATAAGGATAGGTTGCTACAGTAGTAAACAACTTCCAAGACTCAACAAAACAAAGAATTGCTGTAGTAAAAACATGGGTTGTCTCCCATAAGCGCTTTTCTTTAACGCCTTTCAGCTAGGCGCAGAAAGTGCAAATCAAGTAACATCAAGAGAAGAAGCATCAACATCATAACTTGTTCTAATAATAGAATCAAAAGGCAACTTCATTCTCTTTCTAGGGAAGTGTTCCATACCTTTCTTGAGAGGAAATTGATATTTAATATTACCTTCCCTCATATCAATAACAGCACCAACGGTTCGAAGAAAAGGTCTTCCCAACACAATAGGACAAGATGCATTGCATTCGATATCCAAGACAACAAAATCAACGGGGACAAGGTTATTGTTAACCGTAATGCGCACATTATCAATCCTCCCCAAAGGTTTCTTTTTAACATTATCGGCAAGATTAACATTCAAATAACAATTCTTCAATGGTGGCAAGTCAAGCATATCATAAATCTTTTTAGGCATAACAAAATACTTGCACCAAGATCACATAAAGCATTACATTCAAAGTCATTGAATTTCATTTTAATGATGGGCTCCCAACCATCTTCTAGCTTTCTAGGAATAGAAGTTTCAAGTTTTAGTTTCTCTTCTCTAGCTTTTATGAGAGCATTTGTAATGTGTTTTGTAAAGGCCAAATTTATAGCACTAGCATTAGGACTTTTAGCAAGTTTTTGTAAGAACTTTATAACTTCAGAGATGTGACAATCATCAAAGTCTAAATCATGATGAGCTACATTAATGGGATCATTGTCCCCAAGATTGGAAAAAATTTCAGCAGTTTTATCACAAGCAGTTTCAGCAGTTTTAGCAATTTCAGGCAGTTTTGTACGCTTTGCACTAGGAGTAGAAACATTGCCAACACCAATTATTTTACCATTGATAGTAGGAGGTGCAGCAACATGTGAATCATTAACATTACTAGTGGTGGTAATAGTCCAAACTTTAGCTACATTATTCTCTTTAGCTAGTTTTTCATTTTCTTCTCTATCCCACCTAGCACGCAATTCATCCATTAATCTTATATTCTCATAATTCTAACTTGGATGGCATTTGCTGTAGTAGTAATCTTATTATCAATATCATTATTAGGCATAACTTTCAATTTTAAAAGATCAACATCAGAGGCAAGTCTATCAACTCTAGAAGCAATAATATCAATTTTATCAAGCTTTTCCTCAACAGATTTGTTAAAAGCAGTTTGTGTACTAATAAATTCTTTAAGCATAGCTTCAAGACCAGAGGGTACACTCCTATTATTGTTGTAAGAATTTCCATAAGAATTATCATAACCATTACCATTAGCAGAGGATATGGCCTATAGTTATTACCAGAGTTGTTCCTATAAGCATTGTTGTTGAAATTATTGTTTTTAATGAAATTCACATCAACATTTTCTTCTTGAGCAACCAATGAAGATAAAGGAACATTATTAGGATCAACATTAGATCTACCATTCACAAGCATATACATAATCACATCAATCTTATCATTCAAGGAAGAGGTTTCTTCAACAGAATTTACCTTCTTACCTTGTGGAGCTCTTTCCGTGTGCCATTCAGAGTAATTTATCATCATATCATCAAGAAGCTTTGTAGCCGCCCCCAAAGTGATGGACATAAAGGTACCTCCAGCAGCTGAATCCAATAAATTCGCGAAGAAAAATTTAGTCCTGCATAGAAGGTTTGGGTGATCATCCAAGTAGTCAGTCCATGGGTTGGGCCATTCTTTACCAAAGTTTTCATTCTCTCCCATGCTTGAGCAACATGTTCAGTATCTAATTGCTTAAAATTCATTATGCTACTTCTCAAAGATATAATTTTAGCGGGAGGATAATATCTACCAATAAAAGCATCCTTACATTTAGTCCATGAATCAATACTATTCTTAGGCAAAGATAGCAACCAATCTTTAGCTCTTCCTCTTAATGAGAAAGGAAACAATTTCAATTTAATAATATCACCATCTACATCCTTATACTTTTGCATTTCACATAGTTCAACAAAATTATTAAGATGGGTAGCAGCATCATCAGAACTAACACCAGAAAATTGATCTCTCATGACAAGATTTAGTAAAGCAGTTTAATTTCAAAGAATTCTGCTGTAGTAGCAGGTGGAGCAATAGGTGTGCATAGGAAATCATTATTATTTGTGGTTGTGAAGTCACACAACTTAGTATTTTCAGGGGTATTCATTTTAGCAACAGAAATAAAGCAAACTAGATAAAGTAAATGCAAGTAACTAATTTTTTTGTGTTTTTGATATAGAGAGCAAGACAGAAATAAAGTAAAACTAGCAACTAATTTTTTTATGTTTTGTTTAGGTGCAGCAAACAAAGTAGTAAATAAAATAAAGCAAGACAAAAACAAAGTAAAGAGATTGAGAAGTGGAGACTCCCCTTGCAGCGTGTCTTGATCTCCCCGGCAACGGCGCCAGAAAGTTAGCTTGATACGCGTAGATGCACACGTCCGTTGGGAACCCCAAGTGGAAGGTATGATGCGTATAGAAGCAAGTTTCCCTCAGTATGAAACCAAGGTTATCGAACCAGTAGGAGCCAAGAAGCACGTTGAAGGTTGATGGTGGCGAAATGTGATGCGCAACACCAGGATTCCGCGCCAACGTGGAACCTGCACAACACAACTAAAGTACTTTGCCCCAACGAAACAGTGAGGTTGTCAATCTCCCGGCTTGCTGTAACAAAGGATTAACCATATTGTGTGGAAGATGATTGTTTGCAAGAAAACAGTAAAGAACAATTGCAAGATTGTATGCGATGTAAAGAATAGGACCGGGTCCACAGTTCACTAGAGGTGTCTCTCCCATAAGATAAAAGCATGTTGGGTGAACAAATTACAGTCGGGCAATTGACAAATAGAAAAGGGCACAACAATGCATATACATGATATGATAAATATAGTGAGATTTAATCAGGGCATTACGACAAAGTACATAGACCGCCATCCAACTGCATCTATGCCTAAAAAGTCCACCTTCAGGTTATCATCCGAACCTCTTTCAGTATTAAGTTGCAAAGCAACAGACAATTGCATTAAGTATGGTGCGTAATGTAATCGACAACTACATCCTTAGACATAGAATCAATGTTTTATCCCCAGTGGCAACACACAACACAACCTTAGAACTTTCTCACTGTCCCAGTGTCAATGAAGGCATGAACCCACTATCGAGCATAAATACTCCCTCTTGGAGTTAAGAGTAAAAACTTGGCCAGAGCCTCTACTAATAACGGAGAGCATGCAAGATCATAAACAACACATAAACAATAGATTGATAATCACCATAACATAGTATTCTCTATTCATCGGATCCCGACAAACACAACATATAGAATTACAGATAGATGATCTTGATCATGTTAGGCAGCTCACAAGATCCAACAATGAAGCACATGAGGAGAAGACACCATCTAGCTACCTATGGACCCATAGTCCAGGGGGTGAACTACTCAATCATCACTCCGAGGCGATCATGGCGATGAAGAGTCCTCCGGGAGATGAATCCCCTCTCCGGCAGGTGCCGGAGGCGATCTCCGAATCCCGAGATGGGATTCGCGGCGGCGTCTCGAAGGTTTTCCGTATCGTGGCTCTCGGTACGGGGGTTTCGCGACGGAGGCTATTTGTAGGCGGAAGGGCAGGTCAGAGGCGGCACGAGGCCCACACCAGGTCGGCGCGGCCAGGGACTGGGCCGCGCCGCCCTGTGGTGTCGCCACCTCGTGGCCCCACTTCGACTCTCCTTCGGTGTAACATCCCAAAAACATTAAATTTTCAAATTCGTGCATTGCATCACATCAATATGGAAAAAGTTTCGGTTTAGAAAAAAGGTTTTAATTGTTTTGTTATATAAATCTAAATTCATACTCTTAATTTGTTAATGGCGTATAAGGCCAAGTGTATAAAAGTCTACTCCTGCATTTCGTTTTGGACTGGGAAAATATTTCAAGATGTCTTATTAAGCTACTATCAATTTTACAAATTTTTGTATTCTTATTTACGTCAGATTTTGCAACCTACAGCTAATTCAGTTTTCAGTAAAACAGAAAGGAAAATGATTAGAAACCTCCGGGGGATCCCGTGGCTGGCAACCTCCGCCTCCAGGTAACGACACGTGTCGCTGGGACCCACGCATGCTGCTCCTTCCTTATCTCTTCCCCAATTCCTCGCAGGGCCGCTGCTTCTCCCGGCCGCGCGACCTGCCGCCGTCGCCCAGTCGTGCGCCGCGCTCCGCCGCCGACATGCTCGCCGCTGAGTCCGCCTAGTCGTGTGCTGCGCCTTCCGCCGCCGACGTGCCTGCCGCTGTCGCCGCCAAGTCGCGCATCGCCGCCGCCGACGTTGTTGGAGATGGAGGCCACGACGGCGCTCGCGCCGCGCCCCCAGCCCCACAACCGCACCCAAGCATCCTCGGTCCTCCATCCCCTCCGCTCTCACCTCTCCTCATCACCCTTCTCCATGGAGCGCCGCCACCATCCCCCACGGAGCGCTGCCGCCGTCGTTCCCCAAGGACCGTCGCCACCGTCGCCCTCCCACGGAGCGCCGCCACTGTTCTCTAACCCCAACCCAGCCCTATGCCTTCTCGGTGGAGCACCTCCGTCGGCTCTCCTCTCGCCATAGCATCGCGGCCACTTGGGGTGGTCGGCATGACCGCGAGCTCCATGGACGGCGCCGCCTCGGAACGACCTCTTCGACACTCCCAGGCGGAGGTGCTGCTGGTGCTATAAGCAGCTCCATGCGTCGGCACCGTGCGTCTCTGCTGCCTTTGGCCTCCTGTGTTGCTACCGGTGGAGGCCGGGTTTGCTAACTTAGACCTCCGGCGTTGCTACCGGCGAGAGGACTACTCTGCTACCTTAGGCGTGCGTTCGGTGGTGTTGGGCATTGCTGCCTTGGGTGGGTTGAGTTTCTTAAATCTTGAAGTTGCACGGTGGTGTTGGGCATTGTCATGGCGGGTTGAGTTTCTTCAACCTTGGACGACGCTGATGCCGGTTGCAGCCGAGGTCTTCGTTAATGTCTCCGAGGAGTTGCAACATATGAATAAAATTTTTGCTATAACATTTTTATGTTTTTGCTACAATTGCAAAATATGTTTGCTACTGGGGTCTCCGGTGAGGTCTCCGGCGAGCCCAGCCTTTTTATTTTCTTTTCTAAACGAACCGTTTTTTGCTTCAGTCATTTGCTGCCGGGGGTGATTTTTTGCTGCCGGAGATGTTTTTTTGCTACATGCAAATCTAACCGTCAAAATGGTTGATCCGACGGCTGGGGACCCGGGGGCTGGGGAATCAGATCCCCCGGGGGACGCCCAGCAGTTTCCAAACAGAAAAGAGAAAGGAATTAAAAAAATGAAAACTGATCGGCCGGCCAGGCCGAACGGCCCAGTCAATCCGTGCAAGGCTAGCATCCAGCAGCAACCCATGCACGCACAGCGTCGTATCTTCTCTTCCTTTTTCCTTTTTTTTTGACACGGGTCCCACCGAAGCATCTCCAACCTCCAGCCAAAACTCCAGCCAGAGTACGTGAACGATATGGAGAAGTACTCCGCGAAAATCTCACCGATTCTGTTGGCGTTTGCCACGGATTTTTCGATCTATAAATACCCCCAAACCTCCTCTATTTTTCTTCCCCTAAAATCCCCAATTTTTGCGCCGCCAGGCTGCGCGAATTTCTCGTCGAAGTTCGGGCACTGCCGCTGCGATCTGACCTTGATTCCGGCGAGGTAAGGCCATGCCCGAGCCTGATACCGTGCTAAGTTTTCTCCTCGTACTCGTTTGCATCACCTGAGACCCTCTGTTTAACTTCCCACGCAGCACAGCCGCACCAACATCGACGCTTGGACCTTGTCGGAGACGTGATGCCTCCGTTCGTCCGCAGCCGTCACGCAGGGAAGGGGACGACGCAGTAGAGCACACCCGCGAGGTTACCGTGTAGCTCCACACCCCGTAGACCACCTTGCCGTCGCGGAAGACCACCAAAGCCCTCAAGCCTGAATAGATTAAGACAAATAGGTTGTAGGCCATTAGATCTGAAACCAAGGGTCCCTGTAGCTCAATAAACTGAACCCGCGCGGACTTGTATTTCCAATAGATCGATCACTGCATATGTGCTAGCTGACTTAAGATTTTGAAAATTCATAACAATAAATTTAGAGCTCGGTTTTAGACGATTCTTTTTCCATTGAGTTCGTAATTAAGTTCCCTGCAACTTTCGTGTAGAATGTTTCTCCATCCGAGAAACTTTTTCTGACAACATTTCGGACAAAATTATTAAAAGATCGCGAAATGTCAAATCTTGTAAAATTCATAGAAAATGTTTCAGAACTCGGAATTTAACAAATGATACACCGTTGGATTCATAAAAATGAGAAGAACATCTTGGTACTTTTACTTTCTATTTTTACAAAAGTTACAGATTTTTAAATTTATATACTAGTGTTATAGTATTTTCAATGTATTATAAATTTGGTAAATGATTTTATTTTGATTCCAACGGGAAATTAAAGATAAGGATAATTTCTATGAACTAGTACATGTTTATAAAATTTACGAAACTATTTTATACAAAAGGTTATTGTTTGTGTTAAATTGCCTATTTGAAATTCCTATTGAATAAACAAATCTGCTTGTAAAGTATTTTCAAATATAAATTTATTTTTGGAGCATGCATGCATTATTTTCTCATGTGTTCTCTCTGTTTGTGCTCTCTAGATATTTATTGTGGTTATTTTACCGTCTAGATCGTGCGGAGTGTAACACCTGTTCTTGCAAGAAGAGTGCGAACGCCAACGACAAATAAGGCAAGTTGAACTTTTGATCATAACAGATCTATTGTTTTACTATACGTGCAATAGGATTTTAGTACAAGTACATGTGTAGGATTGCTACTGATAGATTGTGTGCTATTGCTATGAAACCCGCGCAGGATAGCCATATGTTTATTATGATTGGATTCTTTGGTCGTCAACCTATGTTTGATTGCTTGGATACACTTACTTTATAAGTGGGTGGAATATCATGTCATGGGTATGTATTAGTTGAAAGGTTAGTTTTAGTCGACAAAATAACAATTGGATGAATTGGGACGGATATGAATAGTACTTGAGAAGGTTGTAGGTCGACCGACATGGTAAGGGTTTTGAGCCGGACTTACTGACATGTATAGGTCGAGTGGCATGGTAAGGGCAGAAAGCCTGACTTACTGACATGTACACTAGTTGATGGGAGGGTGGCATGGTAAGGGCGTTGAGCCTGACTTACTGACATGTTCACTGGTGGTGAGTGGCATGGTAAGGGTGTTGAGCCGGACTTACTGACATGTACACTGGTAGTGAGTGGCATGGTAAGGGCGCTGAGCCTGACTTACTGACATGTATACTGGTGGTGGCATGGTAAGGGTATTGAGCCTGACTTACTGACATGCGCAATGGAGAAAAGGAGGTTAGTATGGTAGGGGCCCTGAGCTTGACCTACTCGCATGTGCACTATACGAGTTCGGAGATTAAAATTGCTGGAATAAAACTAATACGAGACTATGATTGCTTTGTGCAAAATAAAAGTTTGAACCCTCACCTTGAAAATGTACTTGATAGGTTTGTTATAAGTCTCTAGTGATACTCGCCAATACATTCAATGTATTCACCCTGCGTGGCTGCAACGTTTCATGTTGCAGGTAACATTGAGGACAGAGTGAGATTCCATATTTAGGTCGCGAGCTTCCACTCAGCATGTTCGCCTGTGGCGTGATGGAGCTCTTTGAATTTATTTGTTTTCCGCTTTGAACTCTGTTATTTGAGCTAGCCATGAGCTATGCAAGTTGTAATAAATATATTATGGATCATACGTTGTAATAAGTGACGCATTTGCTATTCTGTTTATTCATCGAACTGTGTGTGCTAGCGATTGATCCATGGGACTAGCACTGTATGCACAGAGATCCAATCCTTACCGGGTTGAATCGCTTCAGATGGTATCAGAGCATTGTGTTGACTGTAGGTTCGTGACCTTAGAAAATGGAGTAGATTAGGAAGACAATAGGATCTGAAAACTTATCTAATTTTCTCTCCTATCTTCTCGCTCTTCATTTCTCATAATTCTATACCCATCATTTTCTCACTCTCCTCTATTCAAAATAATTAGATGTCCATTACCACTTTAGTTAATAAGTTAAACCTGTGTTGGATTACTTATTGGAAAATATGAACATGATGATGAGGATGGTAATGGAATCAAAGTTGGTGCAAACACCGAAGAAGAAGGTGACCAAGATGACTCCGAGGAGGTGATCTAAATTATGTCTAATGATTAGGAAGACCCTCCGATGGAGGACACACCGCCAGCAATGAACACTCGCTCGAAGAAGCGCACGTTCATGAAGGCCTCAGACTACGTCAAGCTCTTCAAAGTTTAACTAGGATTTGCCCACCATTAATTCTTCGTTAGGAAATTGATATTCGAGATTAAGATATTGACCATATCGCCTTGTGGTATGGCCAAGATATTGCTTAGGATCTGTTATTCTTGAATCTTTATATTGTTAGGAATTTTCGTGAGGCTTTATTAAAAAAAAACTGTTTTCCGTTAAGAGATGATTTGAGGAAGTGCAGTTTCTGCATGTCGCTGTTTACCACGCGATTTTACATACGTTACTGGTAACTTCAAAAATCACGAAAAATTCAGATTAGGTGCGGAATTCGTTCCTGTATATGCACAAAAATTGGCTAAATTTTCTGACGTATTTAAGTGTCTCTGTAAAATACGTTTTCACAGTAGTAAAATTCTGGACAGATTCTGTCTTTGTTATAGGGATGTCTTGTTTGATTGTTGTGTAAGATATGTTTGGTGTGAATGCTTGCTGCCATGTTTGTGCTTAGTATGGGTTGTGTTTCTCCTGTAGTTCTATCTATCTAAAACTTATCTATTCTTACCCAAACAGATGCCGCCTCGACGTGCACGGACCGGGACCAACAACACTGGGAACAACAGCCCCAATCCCGATGTGCAATTGTTGATCAACGCACAGGCACAACTCATGCAGACAATGAATCAGTTCATAGCGAACCAGAACCAAAACAACAACAACCACCACAACAACAACAATAATCCACCTCCAGGGGTAGATATGCTCACAAGGTTCCTGAGGTTGAGGCCTGCCAAGTTTTCTACTGCACCTGAGCCAATGATAGCATTGGACTGGCTGCGTGCTGTGGACAAGGACCTAGTGACAGTGGGATGTACTGAAGCTGAGAAGGTGAGGTTTGCTGCTCACTTGCTTGAAGGACCAGCTGCATCATGGTGGGATAATTATCAGATAACTCACCCCATTGCCGGTATCACCTGGGAAATGTTTCAAGAAGGGTTTCGCACAGCTCATGTTTCAACTGGAGTTATGACCTTGAAGAGAAGGGAGTTCCGAAACCTGCGCCAGAACCACCGCACTGTGGCCGAGTACATAGAGGAGTTCAGCAACTTGGCGCGCTATGCACCGGAAGATGTGGACACTGATGCAAAGAGGAAGGAGAGATTCCTGGATGGTTTGCATGATGATCTTGCTGTTCAATTGTCCATTGTGCATATTCCTGATTTTCAGACACTGTTGGACAAAGCTACAATTCTTGAGGGAAAACGGAACCAAGCTGAGAACCGCAAGAGGAAGCACAACCACAACAACCACAACTCGCTAGCGGATCAGAGGGTCCGTACTCACCATGATGGGAATGGCAATTCTGAACACCACGAGCATGGAGTAAACATACATGATGATCAAAACCACCACTCTCGGAGAGGTAATGGTCAAAATAATGGTGGCAACAATGGCCAGAATCGCTACATCAACAACACTAGCAAGAGAGATATCCGCCAGGTGCAATGCTACAAATGTAAAGAGTTGGGGCACTATTCCTGGGATTGTCCTGAAGGAAAAGATGATGTTGGACACCACAATCGCTCCGACAAGAGGGACATGAGCAAATTGGAGTGTTTCAAGTGCCGTAAGTTGGGACACTATTCATGGGACTGCCCTGAAAACAATAATGGTGTTGGAAATTCGAATGAGAACAATCCCATCCCGCTCCAGAAAGGACATCTAAACCATGTCAACGTGGAAGAAGTCTTTGAAGCGCCAAATGCAGCAACTCGTAAGTTTTGATCAACTCCTTCCAATATTTGTATCTTTCAAGACTGGTGCATTTTATACATTCATATCAAGGATAGAAGTAACACAGATCTCATCAAAGTGATATCCTTGGAAAGTGACATGGAACAAATTTCGGATGCCACACAGCGAAACCATAGCCAAGTGAATCCTTGAGAAGCCACCTAGTCAGATCCTTTTTAAGGGTGGTAGCACCTAGCCATCCCTGAACTTAAACCCTGCTAGCCTTCTCGAATCTCGGGGACGAGATTCCTTTTAAGGGTGGTAGTTTGTAACATCCCAAAAACATTAAATTTTCAAATTCGTGCATTGCATCACATCAATATGGAAAAAGTTTCGGTTTAAAAAAAAGGTTTTAATTGTTTTGTTATATAAATCTAAATTCATACTCTTAATTTGTTAATGGCGTATAAGGCCAAGTGTATAAAAGTCTACTCCTGCATTTCGTTTTGGACTGGGAAAATATTTCAAGATGTCTTATTAAGCTACTATCAATTTTACAAATTTTTGTATTCTTATTTACGTCAGATTTTGCAACCTACAGCTAATTCAGTTTTCAGTAAAACAGAAAAGAGAAAGGAATAAAAAAAATGGAAACTGATCGGCCGGCCAGGCCGAACGGCCCAGTCAATCCGTGCAAGGCTAGCATCCAGCAGCAACCCATGCACGCACAGCGTCGTATCTTCTCTTCTCTTGATTTCCTTTTTTTTTGACACGGGTCCCACCGAAGCATCTCCAACCTCCAGCCAAAACTCCAGCCAGAGTACGTGAACGATATGGAGAAGTACTCCGCGAAAATCTCACCGATTCTGTTGGCGTTTGCCACGGATTTTTCGATCTATAAATACCCCCAAACCTCCTCTATTTTTCTTCCCTAAAATCCCCAATTTTTGCGCCGCCAGGCTGCGCGAATTTCTCGTCGAAGTTCGGGCACTGCCGCTGCGATCTGACCTTGATTCCGGCGAGGTAAGGCCATGCCCGAGCCTGATACCGTGCCAAGTTTTCTCCTCGTACTCATTTGCATCACCTGAGACCCTCTGTTTAACTTCCCACGCAGCACAGCCGCACCAACATCGACGCTTGGACCTTGTCGAAGACGTGATGCCTCCGTTCGTCCGCAGCCGTCACGCAGGGAAGGGGACGACGCAGTAGAGCACACCCGCGAGGTTACCGTGTAGCTCCACACCCCGTAGACCACCTCGCCGTCGCGGAAGACCACCAAAGCCCCACCTTCGCAGTAGCGCCGTCGTCATCCCTCAGCGTCCTCGAACTGCCCCGTCGGTAATTGCTGTTTGATGTGCTCAAGCCTGAATAGATTAAGACAAATAGGTTGTAGGCCATTAGATCTGAAACCAAGGGTCCCTGTAGCTCAATAAACTGAACCCCGCGGACTTGTATTTCCAATCGATCGATCACTGCATATGTGCTAGCTGACTTAAGATTTTGAAAATTCATAACAATAAATTTAGAGCTCGGTTTTAGAGATTCTTTTTCCATTGAGTTCGTAATTAAGTTCCCTGCAACTTTCGTGTAGAATGTTTCTCCATCCGAGAAACTTTTTCTGACAACATTTCGGACAAAATTATTAAAAGACCGCGAAATGTTAAATCTTGTAAAATTCATAGAAAATGTTTTGGAACTCGGAATTTAACAAATGATAAACCGTTGGATTCATAAAAATGAGAAGAACATCTTGGTACTTTTACTTTCTATTTTTACAAAAGTTACAGATTTTTAAATTTATATACTAGTGTTATAGTATTTTCAATGTATTATAAATTTGGTAAATGATTTTATTTTGATTCCAACGGGAAATTAAAGATAAGGATAATTTCTATGAACTAGTACATGTTTATAAAATTTACGAATCTATTTTATACAGAAGGTTATTGTTTGTGTTAAAATTCCTATTTGAAATTCCTATTGAATAAGCAAATTTTCTTGCAAATTATTTCCAAATATAAATTTATTTTTGGAGCATGCATGCATTATTTTCTCATGTGTTCTCTCTGTTTGTGCTCTCTGGATATTTATTGTGGTTATTTTACCGTCTAGATCGTGCGGAGTGTAACACCTGTTCTTGCAAGAAGAGTGCGAACGCCAACGACAAATAAGGCAAGTTGAACTTTTGATCATAACAGATCTATTGTTTTACTATACGTGCAATAGGATTTTAGTACAAGTACATGTGTAGGATTGCTACTGATAGATTGTGTGCTATTGCTATGAAACCCGCGCAGGATAGCCATATGTTTATTATGATTGGATTCTTTGGTCGTCAACCTATGTTTGATTGCTTGGATACGCTTACTTTATAAGTGGGTGGAATATCATGTCATGGGTATGTATTAGTTGAAAGGTTAGTTTTAGTCGACAAAATAACAATTGGATGAATTGGGACGGATATGATAGTACTTGAGAAGGTTGTAGGTCGACCGACATGGTAAGGGTTTTGAGCCGGACTTACTGACATGTATAGGTCGAGTGGCATGGTAAGGGCAGAAAGCCTGACTTACTGACATGTACACTAGTTGATGGGAGGGTGGCATGGTAAGGGCGTTGAGCCTGACTTACTGACATGTTCACTGGTGGTGAGTGGCATGGTAAGGGTGTTGAGCCGGACTTACTGACATGTACACTGGTAGTGAGTGACATGGTAAGGACGCTGAGCCTGACTTACTGACATGTACACTGGTGGTGGCATGGTAAGGGTATGGAGCCTGACTTACTGACATGCGCAATGGAGAAAAGGAGGTTAGTATGGTAGGGGCCCTGAGCTTGACCTACTCGCATGTGCACTATACGAGTTCGGAGATTAAAATTGCTGGAATAAAACTAATACGAGACTATGATTGCTTTGTGCAAAATAAAAGTTTGAACCCTCACCTTGAAAATGTACTTGATAGGTTTGTTATAAGTCTCTAGTGATACTCGCCAATACATTCAATGTATTGAACGTTTCATGTTGCAGGTAACATTGAGGACAGAGTGAGATTCCATATTTAGGTCGCGAGCTTCCACTCAGCATGTTCGCCTGTGGCGTGATGGAGCTCTTTGAATTTATTTGTTTTCCGCTTTGAACTCTGTTATTTGAGCTAGCCGTGAGCTATGCAAGTTGTAATAAATATATTATGGATCATACTTGTAATAAGTGACGCATTTGCTATTCTGTTTATTCATCGAACAGTGTGTGCTAGCGATTGATCCATGGGACTGGCACTGTATGCACAGAGATCCAATCCTTACCGCGTTGAATCGCTTCATTCGGTCTTCTGGAAGCTTCGTGCAAAAATAGGACCCTGGGCGTTGATTTCGTCCAATTCCGAGAATATTTCGTTACTAGGATTTCTGAAACCAAAAACAGCAGAAAACAACAACGGCTCTTCGGCATCTTGTTAATAGGTTAGTTCCAGAAAAATAAATACGACATATAATGTGCATAAAACATGTAGATATAATCAATAATGTAGCATGGAACATAAGAAATTATCGATACGTTGGAGACGTATCAATAACCTTGGTTTCATACTGAGGGAAACTTACTGCTGTGCGCATCATACCTTCCTCTTGGGGTTCCCAACGGACGTGTACATCTACGCGCATCAAGGTCTCATGAAACATAGGCACCAAGGGATAGATACCATCATAGCAGGGGACCCTAAACAGAATTCTTTGAGTTTCCTGGTCCTTGATTAAGAAGAAGAAAGGGTGAAACTCAATAAAGACATGATTATCAAGAGTGAACTTATGCACAGACAAAAGATTTTTTTGGATGCATTAGGAACATGAAGAATGTCGTTAAGATCAAATGAACCATGAGGGGTACGCAAAATTGAATTACCAATTGATACGTCTCAAACGTATCTATAATTTCTTATGTTTCATGCTACTTTTATGACAATACTTGAATATTTTATACATACTTTACATCATTATTATACATTTTCCGGCACTAATAATATTAACAAGATGCCGAAGCTCCAGTTGATGTTTTCTACTGTTTTTGGTTTCAAAATCCTACAAAGGAAATATTCTCGGAATTGGACGAAATCAACGCCCAGGGACCTATTTTTCAACGAAGCTTCCGAAGACCGAAGGGATAACGAGTGGGGCGACGAGGCGCCGCCACCATAGGGCCGCGTGGCCGAGGGGGCCACGCGCCCTATGGTGTGGGCCTCGCGCCGCCTCCCCGACCTACCCTTCCGCCTACTTAAAGCCTTCGTCGCGAATACCCCCGTACCGAGAGCCACGATACGAAAACCTTCCAGACGCCGCGCCGTCAATCCCATCTCGGGGATTCAGGAGATCGCCTCCTTCCCGGAGAGGGGAATCATCACCGGAGGGGCTCTACATCATCATGCCCGCCTCCGGATTGATGCGTGAGTAGTTCATCCTTGGACTATGGGTCCATAGCAATAGCTAGATGGTTGTCTTCTCCGCTTGTGCTATCATTGTTTAGATCTTGTGAGCTGCCTAACATGATCAAGATCATCTATTTGTAATGCT
The DNA here is from genome assembly GCA_030979885.1 of Lolium multiflorum. Classification (NCBI taxonomy): domain Eukaryota; kingdom Viridiplantae; phylum Streptophyta; class Magnoliopsida; order Poales; family Poaceae; genus Lolium; species Lolium multiflorum. The sequence goes on along the minus strand of CM061747.1, from coordinate 31,753,124 downwards.
ACATGTTGTGTTTGGTTGTCAAGTTGATTATCAATCTATCATATATGTGTTGTTTATGTTCTTGCATGCTCTCCGTTGCTAGTAGAGGCTCTGGCTAAGTTGATACTTGTAACTCCAAGAGGGAGTATTTATGCTCGATAGTGGGTTCATGCCTCCATTTAATCTGGGACAGTGACAGAAAGTTCTATGGATGTGCTGTTGCTACTAGGGATAAAACATTGATGCTTTGTCTAAGGATATTTGTGTTGATTACATTACGCAACATACTTAATGCAATTATCTGTTGTTTACAACTTAATACTGGAGGGGGTGCGGACGCTAACCCGAAGGTGGATTATTTAGGCATAGATGCATGCTGGATAGCGGTCTATGTACTTTGTCGTAATGCCCTAATTAAATCTCTTAGTAATCATCATTGATATGTATTGAATCTTTATTTGTCAATTGCCCACCTGTAATTTGTTCACCCAAGATGCTAGTTATCTTATTGGAGAGACACCACTAGTGAACTGTGGACCCCGGTCCATTCTTTTACATCTGAATACATTCTACCGCAATCATTGTTCTTTACCGTTCTTTGCAAACAAACACCATCTTCCACTCAATACGCTTAATCTTTGTTTTCAGCAAGCCGGTGAGATTGACAACCTCACTTTACGTTGGGGCAAAGTATCTTGATTGTGTTGTGCAGTTCCACGTTGGCGCCGGTTTCACCGGTGTTGCGCCGCACTACACTCCTCCACCAACAACTTTCACGTGCTTCTTGGCTCCTACTCGGTTCGATAACCTTGGTTTCTTTCTGAGGGAAACTTGCTGCCGTGCGCATCACACCTTCCTCTTGGGGTTCCCAACGGACGTGTACATTACGCGTATCGTTCTTTTTTCCGGCGCCGTTGCCGAGATCAAGACACGCAAGGGGAGTCTCCACATCCAATCTCTTTACTTTGTTTTTGTCTTGCTTTACTTTATTTTATTTACTGTCTTGTTTGCTTCATATTAAAAACACAAAAAAATTAGTTACTTTATTTTCTGTCTTATTTACTTGCTCTATATCAAAACACAAAAAAATTAGTTACTTGTCTTTACTTTATTTGCTTAGCTTACTTTTATTACTGCTACAATGGGTACTCCTGAAAATACTAAGTTGTGTGATTTCACTAGCACAAATAATAATGATTTTATAAGTAGTCCTATTGCTCCACCTGCTACTACAGAATTCTATGAAATTAAACCTGCTTTACGAATCTTGTTATGAGAGAGCAATTTTCTGGTGTTAGTACTGATGATGCCGCCCATCTTAATAATTTTGTTGAACTTTGTGAAATGCAAAAGTATAAGGATATAGATGGTGATATTATAAAACTGAAATTGTTTCCTTTCTCATTAAGAGGAAGAGCTAAAGATTGGTTGCTTTCTTTGCCTAAAAATAGTATTGATTCATGGACTAAATGTAAAGATGCTTTTATTGGTAAATATTATCCTCCGCTAAGATTATATCTTTGATAAGTAGCATTATGAACTTTAAACAATTTGATAATGAACATGTTGCTCAAGCATGGGAGAGAATGAAATCTTTGGTAAAGAATTGCCCAACCCATGGACTGACTACTTGGATGATCATCCAAACCTTTTATGCAGGATTGAATTTTTCCTCAAGGAACCTATTGGATTCAGCTGCTGGAGGTACTTTTATGTCCATCACCTTGGGCGCCGCGACTAAACTACTTGATGATATGATGATCAATTACTCTGAATGGCACACTGAAAGAACTCCTCAAGGTAAGAAGGTAAATTCTGTTGAAGAAACCTCCTCTTTGGGTGATAAGATTGATGCTATTATGTCTATGCTTGCAAATGGTAGATCTCATATTGATCCTAATAATGTTCCTTTAGCTTCATTGGTTGCTCAAGAAGAAAATGTTGATGTAAATTTCATTAAGAGTAATAATTTCAACAACAATGCTTATAGGAATAATTATGGTAACAACAACTATAGGCCGTATCCTTCTAATAATGGTAATGGTTATGGTAATTCTATGGTAATTCTTACAACAATAATAAGAGTGTACCCTGGGTCTTGAGGTCATGCTTAAAGAATTTATTAGTACACAAACCGCTTTTAAAACTGTTGAAGAAAAGCTTGGTAAAATTGATGTTCTTGCTTCCAAGGTTGATAGTCTTGCTCTTGATGTTGATCTTTTAAAAACTTAAAGTTATGCCTGAGGAAGTTAAAGATGCTAGGTTTGCTAAAACAAATGCCATCCAAGTTCGAATTATTGATAATATTAGAATGTTGGCTGAATTGCATGCTAGGTGGGATAAAGAAGAAAATGAAAAACTCGCTAAAGAGAATAATGTAGCTAAAGTTTGGACTATTACCACCACTAGTAATGTTGATTCTACACATGTTGCTACACCTCCTACTATCAATGGTAAAATAATTGGTGTTGGCAATGTTTCTACTCCTAGTACAAAGCGTGCAAAATTGCCTGAAACTGCTGAAACTGCTTCTGATAAAACTGCTAAAAAAATTCAAAATATTGGTGACAATGATTCTATTGATGTAGAACATAATGGTTTAGATTTTGATGATTGTAATATTACTGAAGTTATAAAGTTCTTACAAAAACTTGCTAGAAGTCCTAATGCTAGTGCTATAAATTTAATCTTTACAAAACATATTACAAATGCTCTCATTAAAGCTAGATAAGAGAAATTAAAACTTGAAGCTTCTATTCCTAGGAAGTTGGAAGATGGTTGGGAGCCCATCATTAAAATGAAATTCAATGATTTTGAATGTAATTCTTTATGTGATCTTGGTGCAAGTATTTCTGTTATGCCTAAGAAAATTTATGATATGCTTGACTTGCCACCATTGAAAAATTGTTATTTGGATGTTAGTATTGCTGATAACGTTAAAAGAAACCTTTGGGGAGAATTGATAATGTTCGCATTACGGTTAACAATAACCTTGTCCCCGTTGATTTTGTTGTCTTGGATATTGAATGCAATGCATCTTGTCCTATTGTGTTGGGAAGACCTTTTCTTCGAACCGTTGGTGCTGTTATTGATATGAAGGAAGGTAATATTAAATATCAATTTCCTCTCAAAAAAGGTATGGAACACTTCCCTAGAAAGAGAATGAAGTTGCCTTTTGATTCTATTATTAGAACAAATTATGATGTTGATGCTTCTTCTCTTGATGTTACTTGATTTGCACTTTCTGCGCCTAGCTGAAAGGCGTTAAAGAAAAGCACTTCTTAGGAGATAATCCATGTTTTGTTTTATTTACTGTATTGTTGAGTCTTGGAAGTTGTTTACTACTGTAGCAACCGCAACCTCTCCTTATCATGTTTTGTGCCAAGTAAAGTCTTTATGGTAAAGTTGATGCTAGATTGGGATTGCTGCACAGAAACAGCATTGCTGTCTGTCACGAATTCACGCAGAACTCTCTGTAAAAAAATCAAAAAAAATCTGCAAATTTACGTGCACGATCCTCAGATATGTACGCAACTTTCATTAGTTTTGAGTTTTTCCGTTTGAGCAAGTTAAGTGCCCCTGCAAAATTCGTCTTTACGGACTATTCTGTTTTGACAGATTCTGCCTTTTATTTCGCATTGCCGCTTTTGCTATGTTGAATGAGTTTCTTTGTTCCATTAACTTTCAGAAGTTTTGTGCAATGTCCAGAAGTGTTAAAAATGATTGTGTCACCTCTGAATATGTGAATTTTTGATTATGCACTAACCCTCTAATGAGTTTGCTTGAAGTTTGGTGATGAGGAAGTTTTCAAGGGTCAAGAGAAGAGGATGATATACTATGATCAAGAAGAGTGAAAGGTCTAAGCTTGGGGATGCCCCGGTGGTTCATCCCTGCATATTTTAAGAAGACTCAAGCATCTAAGCTTGGGGATGCCCAAGGCATCCCCTTCTTCATCGACAACTTATCAGGTCACTTGTAGTGAAACTATATTTTTATTCCGTCACATCTTATGTTCTTTACTTGGAGCATCTTTTTGCTTTTATTTTCGTTTTGGTTTGAATAAAGTTGGATCCCACCATCCTTATATTGGAGATATTACGCTCCGCTTTTTCATATGGAACACTTGTGTTCTTAGTTATGCTTTAATGTTCATGGCGAAGGCTGAAATTTGCTTTGTTAGATTGCTATTTGGTTGGAATCAGAAAATGCTTCATATGGTTTGGAATAACTGGGCAATTGTTTTGAGTTCTCATAGATCATGTTTAAGCTCTTGCATCATGTAGTTTAATCTATTAATGGAGAACTACCGTAGAGCTTGTTAAAATTTGGTTTGCTTGATTGGTTTCTCTAAGTCTAGATATTTTTTGGTAAAGTGTTTGAACAACAAGGAAGACAGTGTAGAGCCTTATAATGCTTGCAATATGTTCTTGTGTAAGTTTTGCTGTACCTATTCATACTTGTGTTTGCTTCGAACAACCTTGCTAGCCCAAACCTTGTACTGAGAGAAATGCTTCTCGTGCATCCAAACACCTTGAGCCAAAACCCATGCCATTTGTGTCCACCATATCTACCTACTATGTGGTATTTTTCTGCCATTCCAAAGTAAATTACTTGAGTGCTACCTTTAAAATTTCATTCCTTTATATTTACAATATATAGCTCATGGGACAAATAGCTTAAAAACTATTGTGGTGATGAATATGTAGTTATGTGTCTTAGTTCTTATAAGTTGCTTGTTGATACGTCTCAAACGTATCTATAATTTCTTATGTTCCATGCTACTTTTATTACAATACTTGAATGTTTTATACATACTTTACAGCATTATTATACATTTTCCGGCACTAACCTATTAACAAGATGCCGAAGTGCCATTGTTTTTCGCTGTTTTTGGTTTCGAAATCCTAGTAAGAAAATATTCTCGAAATTGGACGAAATCAACGCCCGTGGTCCTATTTTTGCACGAAGCTTCCAAGACCGAAAGGAGACGGCGGGGGCCACGAGGTGGCGCCACACCAGGGCGGCGCGGCCCGGCCCTGGCCGCGCGGCCTGTTGTGTGGGCCCTCGTGACGCCCTTTGACCTACCCTTCCGCCACAAATAGCCTTCGTCGCGAAACCCCCGTACCGAGAGCCACGATACGGAAAACCTTCCAGACGCCGTCGCGAATCCCATCTCTGGGATTCAGGAGATCGCCTCCGGCACCTGCCGGAGAGGGGAATCATCACCGGAGGGGTTCATCATCATGCCCGCCTCCGCATTGATGCGTGAGTAGTTCATCCTTGGACTATGGGTCCATAGCAGTAGCTAGATGGTTGTCTTCTCCGCTTGTGCTATCATTGTTATAGATCTTGTGAGCTGCCTAACATGATCAAGATCATCTATTTGTAATGCTACATGTTGTGTTTGGCGGGATTCGATGAATATAGAATATTATGTTAAGTTGATTATTAATCTATCATATATGTGTTGTTTATGTTCTTGCATGCTCTCCGTTGCTAGTAGAGGCTCTGGCCAAGTTGATACTTGTAACTCCAAGAGAAAGTATTTATGCTCGATAGTGGGTCATGCCTCCATTGAATCTGGGACAGTGACAGAAAGTTCTAAGGTTGTGGATATGCTGTTGCTACGAGGGATAAAACATTGATGATTTTTCTAAAGATATTTGTGTTGATTACATTACGCACCATACTTAATGCAATTATCTGTTGTTTACAACTTAATACCGAAAGGGGTTCGGATGATAACCTGAAGGTGGATTATTTAGGCATAGATGCATCCTGGATAGCGGTCTATGTACTTTGTCGTATTGCCCTGATTAAATCACATAGTAATCATCGTTGATATGTATTGAATCTTTATTTTTCAATTGCCCGCCTGTAATTTGTTCACCCAGCATGTTAGTTATCTTAGTGGAGAGACCCTAGTGAACCTGTGGACCCTGGTCCATTCTTTTACATCTGAATACATTCTACCGCAATCTGTTTTTACTGTTCTTTGCAAACAAACACCATCTTCCACTATACGCTTAATCCTTTGTTTTCAGAAGCGGTGAGATTGACAACCTCATCGTTACGTTGGGGCAAAGTACTTTGATTGTGTTGTGCAGGTTCCATGTTGGCGCCGGTTTCCCGGTGTGCGCCGCACTACACTCCTCCACCAACAACCTTCACGTGCTTCATGGCTCCTACTGGTTCGATAACCTTGGTTTCATACTGAGGGAAACTTACTGCTGTGCGCATCATACCTTCCTCTTGGGGTTCCCAACGGACGTGTACATCTACGCGCATCACTTGTTGAGTGGTAACCATGTTTCTGGGGACGCCATCAACTTTTTACCTTTGTTGGATATCATGTGAGATGCTATGCATGTTCCTCTTGTCTGAAGTAAGTGCGATTTCATGATCAAATGGTTTGAGTATGCATATTGTTAGAGAAGAACATTGGGCCGCTAACTAAAGCCATGTATCATGGTGAAAGTTTCAGTTTGGACATACAACCTCAATCTCTTATGAGAATATTATTTGTTGTTGAATGCTTAAGCATTAAAAGAGGAGTCCATTATCTGTTGTCTATGTTGTCCCGGTATGGATGTCTAAGTTGAGAATAATCAAAAGCGAGAAATCCAATGCGTGCTTTCTCCTTAGACCTTTGTACAGGCGGCATAGAGGTACCCCTTTGTGACACTTGGTTGAAACATATGTCATGCAATGATAATCCGTGTTATCCGAGCTGATTAGGACAAGGTGCGAGCACTATTTGTACTCTATGCATGAGACTTGCAACTTGTAGGAAGTATTATGCATAGCACATATGAATTATTACTACCGTTGACAAAATTGATTCTATGTTTTCAAAATAAAAGCTCTAGCACAAAAATAGTAATCCATGCTTCCTCTGCGAAGGGCCATTCTTTTACTTTATGTTGAGTCAGTTTACCTACTTCTTTCAATCTTAGAAGCAAACACTTGTGTTAACTGTGTGCATTGATTCTTACATGTTTACTTATTGCACCTGTTATATTACTCTATGTTGACAAATATCCATGAGATATACATGTTACAAGTTGAAAGCAATTGCTGAAACTTAATCATACTTGGTGTTGCTTCAATGCATTCTACTTTGAATTTATTGCTTATGAATTAGCTCTTATGCAAGTCTTGTTGATGCTTGTCTTGAAAGTACTATTCATGAAAAGTTTTGCTATATGATTCATTTATTTAGTCATCATCTTTGTTAGCAATCTTTTGCTTCAGATCACTCCATTCATCTCATATGCTTTACAATAATGTTGATCAAGGTTATGTTGGTAGCATGTCACTTCAGAAATTATTTGTGTTATCGTTTACCTACTCGAGGGCGAGTAGGAACTAAGCTTGGGGATGCTTGATACGTCTCAAACGTATCTATAATTTCTTATGTTCCATGCTACTTTTATGACAATACTTGAATGTTTTATACATACTTTACATCATTATTATACATTTTCCGGCACTAACCTATTAACAAGATGCCGAAGCGCTGTTTTTCTGTTGTTTTTGGTTTCAGAAATCCTACAAAGGAAATATTCTCGGAATTGACGAAATCAACGCCAGGGTCCTATTTTTCCACGAAGCTTCCGGAAGAAGGGATAACGAAGTGGGGCGACGAGGCGCCGCCACCATAGGGCCGCGCGCCGCAGGGGGCCCTTGCCGCCCTATGGTGTGGGCCCCGCGCCGCCTCCTGACCTACCCTTCCGCCTACTTAAAGCCTTCGTCGCGAATACCCTTGTACCGAGAGCCACGATACGGAAAACCTTCCAGAGACGCCGCCGCCAATCCCATCTTGGGGGATTCAGGAGATCGCCCGGCACCCTGCCGGAGAGGGGAATCATCACCGGAGGGGCTCTACATCATCATGCCCGCCTCTGGATTGATGCGTGAGTAGTTCATCCTTGGACTATGGGTCCATAGTAGTAGCTAGATGGTTGTCTTCTCCGCTTATGCTATCATTGTTTAGATCTTGTGAGCTGCCTAACATGATCAAGATCATCTATTTGCAATGCTACATGTTGTGTTTGGTGGGATCCGATGAATCTAGAATACTATGTCAAGGTTGATTATCAATCTATCATATATGTGTTGTTCATGTACTTGCATGCTCTCCGTTGCTAGTAGAGGCTCTGGGCAAGTTGATACTTGTAACTCCAAGAGGGAGTATTTATGCTCGATAGTGGGTTCATGCCTCCATTTAATCTGGGACAGTGACAGAAAGTTCTAAGGTTGTGGATGTGCTGTTGCTACTAGGGATAAAACATCGATGCTTTGTCTAAGCATATTTGTGTTGATTACATTACGCACCATACTTAATGCAATTATCTCGTTGTTTACAACTTAATACCGGAGGGGGTGCGGATGCTAACCCGAAGGTGGATTATTTAGGCATAGATGCATGCTGGATAGCGGTCTATGTACTTTGTCGTAATGCCCTGATTAAATCTCATAGTAATCATCATTGATATGTATTGAATCTTTATTTGTCAATTGCCCACCTGTAATTTGTTCACCCAGCATGCTAGTTATCTTATTGGAGAGACACCACTAGTGAACTGTGGACCCCGGTCCATTCTTTTACATCTGAATACATTCTACTGCACTCATTGTTCTTTACTGTTCTTTGCAAACAAACACCATCTTCCACTCGATACGCTTAATCCTTTGTTTTCAGCAAGCCGGTGAGATTGACAACCTCACTGTTACGTTGGGGCAAAGTATCTTGATTGTGTTGTGCAGGTTCCACGTTGGCGCCGGTTTCACCGGTGTTGCGCCGCACTACACTCCTCCACCAACAACCTTCACGTGCTTCTTGGCTCCTACTGGTTCGATAACCTTGGTTTCTTTCTGAGGGAAAACTTGCTGATGTGCGCATCACACCTTCCTCTTGGGGTTCCCAATGGACGTGTACATTACGCGCGTCACCAATATGACTAATGGGCATGCCTTTACCTTCAGCAGTGCGAACCCGATCTTGTCCATTGTACTTGTTGGCGATGTGGAGCTTGTTCAACTCGCTAGTGATATGATCAGTGGCACTTGTATCAGTGTACCAGTTTGTGTCCACTCCATAGGATGCAAGATGTGCACCCTTTTATCCTTTTTCTCCCTTGTCCTTCTTGTCATCCGAGTAGCGCCACAAATAGTCCGAGGCGGGGTGACCATAGATCTTACAATTTTGACATTCAGTATCAACAAAAGGAGTATGGGCACGGTCACGGCGTCCACCCCCATCGGAGCGGCGATAGTGGTCACCATCATCGCGACGCTTGTCGCGTCTATCATCACGACGATCACGGTCACCACAACGGTCATCACTCCGCCAGGAACCACGATCATCATCGCGTGAGGAATTGCGGTCGTCGTCTCTAGGGTGGCGATAGCCACCACCTCCACTGCCTCCGTCGCGGTGGGAGCCACGGTCAGGGCTACGACCACGCGGGGAGGGGTACCGCCGCTGAGGAGAGGTCCGTCCGCGGGAGCGCTGCTCACGGTCACGGCGGGCCAGGTTTGCAGAAGAGACAAAAGTGCCATTTTCTTCGACGCCATTGCGCATGTCATAGGAGGACAGCTGATCATAGAATTCATCCAAAGTGGTGCCAGGATTTCCATTCACGGTGGTGATGAGAGAGTTATACTCCATATTGTCAAGACCATGGAGTAAGTAGCCAAGAAACTCATCCTCCTCAATGGGCTTCCCAAGGGCAATAAGTTCTGATGCAAAGCCTCTCATCTTCGTGTAATACTGATCAGCAGTCATAGTGAGCTTCTTGGTGTCATTGAGCTGTTCACGCAGATGTTGAGCCTTGGTGCGGGAGGCATTTTTGAACATGGCATTGATGGTGATCCAGGCTTCAGCAGTGGACTCAACTCCAAGAAGATTGGAGAGGATATCTGGGGACAGCGTGTTTAGAAGGAAGCGAAGAACCTGTTGATCCCTCGCCATCTAAGTGACATAGGTCGGGGTCTCCACGGCAATTTTCTTCTTGTCAGCATCCTCTACCTCAATGAGCTTCGGCGGGGCACGATCTGTCCCCTCAAGGAGAGGCATCACGTTGGCACCGCGAAAGGCGGGAAGGACGAGCGCCTTCCATAGCAGGAAATTGCCCCGGGTGAGCTGCTGGGTCGGAGGGGCTCCAAGGGCGGCGGCGTGGCCGGGGCTTGTCGATGACGAACTCATGGCGGCGGCGGCAGATGGCAACGTCGGCGCGCGCGGGCTAGGGTTTTGGGCTTTTTGGTCGTGGGGTTTTGAGATCGGCGGCGGCTATCTTGCAGCGGCGGCCGGATTCCTTGATGTAGGGCGGCGGCGGTGGCTTCAGGGTTAGCACACGGCGGCGGCGGTTTTTGGTGGTTTTTGGTGTAGAGTTTTGATCGCGGTGACCGCATGGAGGGAGCTATGGTGACGGCGAGATGTAGGAGAGGCGGCGGCGGCTCGAGGGAGGAGCGGCGGCGGCGGCGGTCTTGGGGTCGGCAGCTAGGTCAGGGAAGAGCCTGCTCTGATACCATATTGGATGTAGTTTGGCGGAACGTACCGTGGAGCTGTGTACGGTTGCGTGTTATATAGTGGGGCATAAAAGCCGTATATTACATGATAGGTATCCGTATACAAAGACATACGGTATACATAACTTAACATCTAACAGTTGGTTGGTGATAATTGCCTATGTAATGAGACCATTCTTATGAACTTTACATTTTTCCATATATGCAGGTATGAACTATGTTTGTAAGACAATTTATCATCTTCAGTTTGACTCACTACGGGAACCAGTCAAGGGGCCGTCGGCCGTCGGCACAGCTTGTCTTGCCGTCGGCACAGGCTTGTGCCGACGGCACAATAACGCCTCGGCATAGACTAGCCATCGGCACAACATCCTGTGACGACGGCAAAGCCGTCGGCATAGAAATAACGTCCGTTTGGTAATTTTGGCTCGATTTTTTTTAAATTTTTTTTTGAAATTATTTTTTTTCAAGTTTTTTTTCCAATTTTTTTAATCTCTCACACGGACCATTTTAACTCTAACTACACTTAATAATAGGTCAAATTTCACTCATGGTCAAACTTCCCGGTTGGTCACCCATCCTCACACTACCTCACCCCTAGCACGCTTAACTTCTCTGTTCCTTTAGACTAGCTTCCATGATAGAAATGACATTTTGTTGATAATACTACCATATCAATCCTATTAACCCTATTTCTTGATGTTGCACAGCTTTATTTTTTAATTCCAAACAATTACCTACATAAACTACATTGAATAAGTATATTAATATTGAATTCAAATGGACAATAAAATAATTTTTTTATTTTTCTATTTAATATGTAATAATTAATATCTTTCAATCCGTAAATCAGAATTTGACAAATAATATGTCAAAATTGATCAGAAAATAAGAGGAATCCAAATATGACATCTATATCATATTTTAAACGTAAAAATGATTTTTATAAAAAAGTTTGAACATTATATCATGTACCTGTAGTTCAAATCTAGTCGGCCTCCTACCGATTCGTTAAGAAATTATCCATATTATGTTGTCTAGTATTTTTGAAAAATGTGTTGGTACCAATGTGAAACTTTAATTTGGTGGTTGCTTCACAAAACACCTCAAAAATGAAAAATGACTTTTTCGTGCAATGAAATGAAAAACTTCCTCCTGCAACACCGTAAGATATCCCAAGATGCACATCTGTGCACAATATGGGCACATTATCACAAACTATGCCGCGATTCTATCCATAACATTGGTCGTTTGACCTAAATGTCATGAAACCTCGAACATGATAGCTCATTTAGTGAAGGATTTTTTGTGATGTTTGCAATTCTCCAAATTTAATATTTTTCCTTGCAACTATGACACATAATATGATACCACGCGAAGGTTTCACATTGTTTGGATCATTTTGGAATTTGTTATGCCTGTTTCAAACAATATTCAAAACGGCGGGCATGAAGATCCTTTGTCCAGGGCTGAGGCTCGCTAAACTTGCACTGGATCTCTGATGAAATAGCATGTTGTGAACCTAAAAATGATTTTAAAAAAAATCTTGAGCATTATATCATGTGCTTATAGTTCAAATCTGGTCGACCTCCTATCGATTCGGCAGGAATTTGTCTTTTTCATGAGGGGTGGACGGAAAGGTTCCAGATACACCAGTTGAGAAATTGTCCATATTAGGTGGTCTAGTATTTTTGAAAAATATGTTTCTACCAATGTGAAACTTTAATTTGGTGGTTGCTTCACAAAACACCCCGTTTTCGACACCTCAAAAATGGAAAATGGTTTTTTCGTGCGATAAAATGGAAAACTTCCTACTGCAACATAGTAAGACATCCCAAGATGCACATGTGTGCACAATATGGGCACATTATCTCAAACTATGCGACGATCCTAGCCATAACATTGGTTGTTTGATGTGAAAGCCATGAAACATCGGGCCTGATAGCTCATTTTTTAGAAGATTTTTGAGATATTTGCAATATTACATGTTTGATATTTTTCCAAGATAGATCTTATTTTTCTGAAAATTTTGATGTATTTTTTATATTTTTCTGAGTTATAATGATTTAGTTATGATTTTTGGAAGATTAATGTCGTAAAATGGAAAATAGCTATGTCGACGGCCAAGCCTTCGGCACAGGCCTGAAATATGTGCCGACGGCAAAGCACAGCCCTAACGCTGTTACCTTGCCGACACGGCGGAGAGGTTGTGCCGACGGCCAAAACTGTGCCGACGGTTGCCGATATTTTGCCATCGGCACAGGATCTGGCCGTCGGCACCTCGGCGCGTTCCCGTAGTGACTTCTTGATTGCTTACCTGCAGATTTCTCGTATACACATGCATGTAACACATTTGAATTACGGCTAAATAAATATGATATGCATGCATGAGGACCTGAAAATTATGCGTGTTGATCAGTTGATGCACACAACCAAGGAGCGCGGCGTTTCTAGAAGACAGCGGGCGCGAGCAGAGTGGCTCTCGAGTCGCTACGTGCATGCAACTCTGGGGGTGAAACTATAACCAGCACTACCACCTTCCTCTTCTCTTGTATCTCGCCTCGCCTCCACTAGGTGGCAAGCGGTATGCATATGAGAGCGGCGATTTTAAAGGAGCCGGTAGGTGTAGGTGTTACATCTACCCTCCACTCTGTGCTTTGAGATTTGTGAGACTTTTGACATTTGTCTAATATAAAACTAATAATTGAAACACAAGTGAAACTTTTTTGAAACTAAAGTGATACATGGAAAAAATAGTGAAACAGTCTGACAAAAAGTGAAACTGATGACATCATTGCTGACGTCACTACAGTTTGTTTCACAAGAATATTAGTGTTTCAGTTATGTTTCAATTATGTTTCAAATTTGTTTCACAATTTTGTGTACAAATTGGTCAGCACATGGCTGACGTCATTGCTGACGTCACTCCTGTAGGTACCGGCTACTGTAAAAACAAGTTTTCAACCCTCCTTAGCTGTAGATAAAGGCCACCGCATGAGCCCTCTCTAGCACATGCCAACCCCAACGCATCATTTTCGTGTTCACATTGGATCAACATATCTATATATAGTCGATAATATTGTTGACGTCGGGAAATGGACTGCACAAGAAATTCCAAGTTGATTTCTTTCCACATTAGTGGAGAAAACCTCTTCTCTAGGTCACGCCAAATTGCATTGAAAGACATCAAGGTCATGTACAATCGAGAAGGAGGTAGTGGCTACTTTATAGAGGACATGAGACCTGGGTAGTCCGACTAAGAACAAAAGTGTCCCACAAGGCATAGGGCGGCCAAACTCGGGGGCCTAGGCGTCCGAACAAAGCCCATGGTGCCATATCATCTTGGAGTACATGCAAGACAATGTAGTTGACGAAGCTTGTGCTACGATTGTGATGTACTCATATAGGGATTTTTTATTAAATATTATTATCATTTTATTAAATTTCACAAGTAATACCGCGAAACGAACTATAGCCGCTTTTCCAAGGGGAAGGCAATTAATCATCCAAGAGTCACTGCTTCTCTCAAATGCAGGGGATCGCTCAAATCTTCGATGGAAGGTTTTACCCAAATTTGTAGTTCAACAAAATAAGAGCAAACGAGAATATCCGTAAGACTTTAGCAATTGAGACATCACTCTCAATCTATCAATATTCTCAAAAATCAAGTGGTGATTATTGCAGTTCAAACAAAGCAGTAAATAAAGCAGTAAACAGTAGCATCAGATTCCCAGCTTTCACCAGAGGAGAAAACTTGTAACTTTGATTAAAAAGCGTAGGCATGAGGTAACCAGCGGGGTGCTGCATGAATAAGATTGATCATATAATGTAAATATAAATAACATATGTTTATTTCTAATTCTTTGTGTGTAGGTGTGTGTTCCAAATTTAGTTAGGCGTATTATCCAGGAGAATTTGCAATACATCTATTGTCCTACCTGCTCATTTCACCGGGTCCAACTTGGAAACACAGATAATTAAGGTCTACCCTTTCGAATAGCCCGGAACAATGCGTTAACACTTCATGAACACACATTATCCTCAAACTAAAGCATAACCCCCTTGATATCTCCATCGGTCACCTTGGGGATCGCAAGACTAACATAATAGCAGGTAATACACTTTGCAGATAGATACCAATACTCATAGCAATTGGAGTTCAGTACTGAAATCTAGTCACTCGGCCCTAGTAACAAGCACTAAACATAGCATTAGTGCATCAATACCCATACAAGAATATTCTCAATACAAACACCTCAAATCTCGACTTCTATGAATTATTATATGGCCAATCTCATCCAATCCCCATGCATCTCACATGCCTACAGAAAACCACTAACACATGGTGATGGAGAACAAGCAGATGGTTGGTAGAGATGGTGTTGGCGATGATTGCGGTGAAGAAACCCTCAAAATCCCCCTCTCCGGCGTGGAGAGCAAGATCAACCTGACTCCAAAAACATAGTAGATCGTGGTGGTGCTAGCGCTCTAGTTCGCGAAAAGCTCTATCCTCCTAGAGGCATAGGTTTTCTGGGTATATAAGGACGTGCCTCAAAGGAGATGCCGAGTCGATGTCCGAAGCAGAAACAGGCATGGGTGGCACGGTCCACCTCCTAGGCCTCACCACACTAGTAGGAAACTAGCTATAGGTGGGATGCTATTCTGTGGCGCACTGGTTTTGCGTCCGCCACAGAATTCATATTTTTGTGGCGGAAATTCTGTGGCGCACCGCCCATGCGCCACAAAATATCCTTCTTGGTGCGCCACTAATGAGTCTTTTCCTACTAGTGCCACCTGGTATCGTTTGCAGGCCGTGTGGCCCCCAGACTCCGATTTCTTCTCAAAATCCTTCTTTTCCGCAAAAACTTAATTGAGATTTGATGGTGTGGGGTCATTTGTCGAGCACCGCATCACAGATGCATGCTCGACATCACACCGTTTGTGTATATGCTAAGTGTGCCACTCGGTACATACAATTATTTTATTGCTAAAAAATAAATAAATATTAATGATTTTTTTAATACCTATATTTTCAAGTAGAGAATATTTTGAAAACCATTGCTCAAATTTGGTTTTGCATGATCCTAGGACCTACCTGAACACAAAAAGTGAAAAGTTACATGGTTACCCCCGCCCCCTTTTTTTAAACTGTTCAAAGTGGTAGGAGGTGAGGGCCCCACGGATCAGGGTTTCGCCTGAAATGTTGTGAGGGTTGTCTAAATCCCTCCCAAATTTGCATATGGTCTTAATATACTATATAAGGTGACGTGAAGTGGAGAAGACGAATATCAAACTCTGAAGTGTGACCCACCTCACAATCCTGTGGAAACCCCACTTTGGGTCCACACTCACTGCCCGTTCTTAACTTATAGTCAATCGTGTGCGAAGCCGCTCATTGTCAACCTCAGATAGTGATGGTTCCGTAAACCGTGTGGACTAGGCTTTTTTAATCTGGTGTGATTGTTTGTACTCCCTCCGTCTATAAATAGATGTTTGGGGTTTGTCTAGATTCGAAAATAGTGTCTAGATACATCTAAATTTAAATTTAGACAAATCTCATACGTTTTATAGACAGAGGTAGTACTATTGTTTGCTTTTTTTTTTTTGCCTTGTAAGCTATTCTTTAGCACCTACCCATGATTAATTCGTACCTGTTTATGTCTTGTTAGTTTAAAAACTGGCTTAATGTATTTTGTCTAATTTGTCAAAAAAGATCAAATAGGAAACAATGTATGGTAGAGTCTAAATGGTAGGATGTCATTTCTGTGTACAAGATTGGATGCTATTTAATATTTACTCAGTCCAGAAATTTTATTAGTTGGTTACGCGAACGGAAATCAGGGATTTATTAAAATACCGAGGAGAACAAAAGCACAACATGTAAGCTATTTTGGATGATTTTTCAGCGCTCATGTACTTTTAGTCATTTCGTAACCTCCGATGCTTAGTTACTAGCTTGGACTTCTAGTTATCACATCAATTTCAATCATGCGCAGTGCTCGGTGTGCTGCCACCTTAACTTTGTTTCTGTTTCTCCTCTTGGTGGCACACTGGCCGTCACCCGTTTCAGGAAGCGCTGGAACCTGACACTTGGAACAAATTCTTCAACCTGTTCAGGACCCTTTATTTAGATAGCAAGCTGCTACCTGCCCTTTGTAGCTTGATATGATCTATACCTAGGCCCTGTGACCACTGAAGTCTGTATCAGCCCTATACACCGATAGATAATTATTAGAAAGAACCTTCCTCTGCATGCTCCTTGCAGATTGATATGATAAATACGTAGGCGCTCTCTTACCACTGAAGCTTTTAGCTACCCTAGATGATAGATCGTAGATTCTGCCTACACTTCTACCATGAGTATTTTCAAAAGAGCATATCGTTTCAGAAGAACGAAGTCGTTGGCGAATCACTTTGATTCCAAGCAAATGTAACACCTCATTTACCAATGTTATAAGTCTTCCCGTCCGGAACGCATCTGATGCACACACTGTGCTTTTTGCTGCTTTGAAATTTTCATTAGCTGATGATCCATAAGGCACGTAGGTTGATCAGATATATCGACTAGAATTGCTTTACACAAACGTGGGGCTACTTGTGCAGCACGCAAACGTGATGCGTAAGCATGTAACTGTGTGGTTCACCTTCGAACTGACAGACAGTGCAGTTGCTCATTGTAGTCTGAAAAACATGATTTTTGTTACTCTGAAATCGATAATTGTTTGGTTTCAGATATAGGCGATCCCTTCCAAATGCAACTTTCTGCTCCACCTTTCTTTTGTAGTAGTCCACGTAAGGAAAATTCTTGGGAGCAAAATAGATGAATCACAGAGGAGAAAGAAAGAAGAATTGATACTGCTGTAGTTTGGTTTCTGCTTCAGATTTGTTAGCCCCATATTTCCACAGGAGGCAGGAGCTATTTGATTGAAGTAGTGCCTATAATTAAACTATGTAGTACTAGCTAACCTCAACTATATTACTTCCAGGTGTTTATCATATTTTTAATGCATGTGTCCTATTCGCGAAAAAAAACAAGGCTGATGTTTTTTGTCCACAGAAGACAAGGAATTTCTTGTACCTGATTAGTTTGGCAGTGGAATCTTCTGGTTAGCGGCAACAACTCACAGTGGCGTTTCTACGGCTAGGAAAAGAATGGAACTCCTGCGACGCGCGCCCACGGCCCCGTCCGCCGCCGCCGGACCCGCCGCATCCTCCCCAGGCGCTTCCGTCCCTCCGCTCGCCTCGACCAAGGTAACCTCGTCTGCGGCCTCCTCCTCCTCGCTCCTGCTGCCCCCTGGCTTCTCCTCCCCTGCGCCCGCCGCCCCTGAAAAGGGGATCCAGATCGGAAATCGCCCGGCACAAGATCTTCTGCCCTCTCCGGTCAGGCGTCCTGTCGTGTCCTCGTCTTCAATGGTGCCGGAGACCCCTGTCTCGCGGCTCCCCTCGAGCCCTGCGCCTCTTCATCGACCTGCTGGCGCAGCGGTTCCCTCCCCCCGGCATTAATGGCGGTGGCTGGCGGCGCCCTTCCCCGGCTGCGGCTGCTCCCTCCTCCAGCTGGATCCCATCCCCAGCTGTGGCGGGCCGTCCGCCCCTGGTCAATTCGGCTGCGGCTGCCCATGCTCTGCTGCCTGCCATTGACAAGGTATTAACTTGTCAATGCCTACGTATTGTAGACTAGGGTTTTGTTAGAAGTAGAGGGCAAGTAGATCTCGAAGGTTTCAGCCGAAAAGTACTCAACGATTGTAAAACTAGGGTTATGTTGACAATAGATTCGATTCTTTTTTTGTCTCTCGACTCCCCCTTATATAGGAGGCGGAGCCGAGGGATTTGTAATACACAAGTTTACAGAGTCCGGGAGGGTTTCTAACCCGTCCCGTATAATTACAAATCTCTATATTTCCTAATACGACTTTATCTTTCCTTAATACTAACTGGGCTTCCGAACTTCATATTCTTCGACTTGTGGGCTTTCAGTAAACCACGGGTACCATCTTCGGCAGGCCCATTGGGGATGCCTATGTCAGCCGTGGAGCTGGAGGCTGCCTGGATTCCGGTCCGTCAGAAGTATTGGTGGAGGAAGCTCTGCTCTCCTGACTCTCATTCAAGGCATCAGCATTCAAGCCATCCTCACCTACCTGCGCACATTCAAAGAGAGGAGAGGGGACACAAGGTGAAGAGCAGGAACCGTGAGTGCTTCCGCTGCTTCGCTACTGGCCACCTTGCGCTCAACTGCAGAAATCCAATCCGCTGCCGCTACTGCTTCAAGCTTGGGCACACCGAGAAGGTTTGCCGTCGCCGCCTCCGTGACATTCGGGACCGCGCCTACCAGCTGCTGCCTCCTCCTGGGCAGGGCCAACAACAGCACCTGCAGCACCCTCCTCCCCGACAACCTCCACAAGCTCAAGACCTGCAGCTGCCTCCGCCACTTCCTGGTCGCCCACCCGCTGCCACCATCCGCGCGGCCATGTCGCGCATTGGGGACCCGGCCGCCCGCCCCGCCGAGGGCCACGTCATCATCAACAGCACCGCGGCCACCGTGCAAGAGGAGGATGCCCTCGCCAACCATGCGGCGGTCATCCGCCTCGGCGGGAACATGCCGCGGGTCAACGCCGCGGAGGTCCAAGCCACCATCGAGGATCACACCAAGATCGACAAGGCCTTCTTCCGGGGTGCCATCGTACCCCGACGACTTCTTCGCCACCTTCACCTACCAGCACCACCGCGAGCAGGTCGCTTCCCCGGGCCGCTTCACCTCCCACGGCCTCGACATACACATCACCAGGTGGAGCAAGCTCGCCCACGCGGAGCTGACGGCGCTGAACTACCACGTCCACCTGTGCTTGGAGGGGGTGCCATTCGAGGCCTAGAACCGCGACGACATTGGCAAGATTCTTGGCAAGAACTGCATCCTCAACTATTTTTATGTGGCCACCGACCTGAAGGAAGACGTGTCCGCTGCCAGTCTCTGGGCTTGGTGCACCAACCCAAGTGATCTTCCTAAGGTCATGTGGGTGACCCTCATCGACGGTCCTTTGCTGGCCATCGACGTCCGCCCTGACAGCTCCTTGCAAGGAAAAAAAGGGCTAACCTACAAGGTGATCGTCCATCTCGACCTCCACGAGGACTTCTCGCCTGATGCTGATAGTCGTCCGCCTCGGCACCCAGCGCGTGTGCGCCATGAGTGGTGCTTGGGCTACGCTGCTGGTGAGCAGCCTCGCCGGGAGCGCCGTGCCCAGCCTGCGGATGGTGACCGCGGCAACTACCGCAACAACGACAGGCGCGACGATGATGATGACAGGCGCGGCCGTACCGACGACCGCAGGACCTGCGCTGGTCGCCTGTTCCGCAGCCGCTCATGTGCCAATGCTGGTCGGAGAGACGCCGGCGACCGGCGTCGGGATGCTGGGCGCCGTGATGATCGCCGCGACGGCCACGAAGACAACAGGCATGACGACCGCCGTGATAGACGCAGGGCCGAGCTGCCCATTCGTGATCACCGACGCGTCGACCCGAAGCGTTTCCAGCGGCTCAAGGATGGCTCGGTGATCCCTGCCTCTGGCTCGCGCAAGGAGGGGCACGACCAGGGGCGCTTTGGCGCTGCGGTGTGCGGCCGATCGCCTCCTCCTAGGCGCCTCGCCTCCATTATCTGCTTGGGCACTGATGGGCCAACGTTCCAGGCCCCTTCCCAGCCTCGGTGCGCTCCTGGTTCCAGCATCTCTCCTCCGCCCCGCTCCACGGCTCGCCTGGCTCGCCGGAGCCTCTCCTGCGCCAGGTGCCTCGACTTCACGCCGGCCACAACCGTGCCCTCCCCGGCACTGTCCTCTGCCTTCAGCACACCCTTTGGTGACCTTGCCGGCGTCTCGCCGTCCGAGGCTGGCTCCACACGGGTTCACGGCGATGGCGCCTCGCCTGCGCGCACCCCGCCGGGCAGCGCAGCGCACCCTCAGGCTGCGTCTGCTGGCAAGGTGCTCTTCAACAAGCTGCAGCTGCCCCTGCTTCTGAGGCCATCCTCACCTTCGCCTCGGCCAACTCCGGCCATCGCCCGTCGTAAAACCCTTGCTGGCGTCAAGGGCTTCAGCTTGCAGCCTCCAGTGCCCGCCTCCAGACGAAGGGCAAGCGTGCCCCTATGGCGCTGATGGCCGAACAGCTGCTCTGCAACTGCTCTGCAAGCGCCTTGGCATCCTCAAAGATGGAGAGTGCATCTATTGCCAAGTTTGTTGCTATGTTCCAGGGGAAGCTGCCTAATCTTGTCGTCGATGCCCTCCGCGCTCTATTCCGACTCGACTGCGACCTGGCCGCTGTTTTTGAAGATGCCCTGCTCGCTCACGGCGGTGTTGCGGCAATGGAGCTCGCTCATGATGCTGCCGGCCTGGAGGATGAGGATGATGTTGGTGTCGCGCCTACTGGGGCGGCTGGGCAGCAGATAGTTGCCTGATCGCTGCGCGTGCTCCTCCGTTCAGCTGGGTCCTTTTAGTTCCTTATGTTAGACTCAAACCCACCCTGTTTGCTTATGTTTGCCTGGCTTGTGGGCAACCAGACCTACATTCGTGTTTCATCCTGCCAGCTGCTGCTCTCCACACTTGTGGTGCGAGACTGCTTGTCGTTAGCTGCCCTTTGCTGTTGGTTTACCGCCACTGATGTTATGCCTGAACCATGTCTTCTCCAGTTTAATGTTGCTTGCCTGTGCACTCTGTCTGGGTCTGATCGTGTTGCAAATGATTGACTACGCCATTAACCTTGCAAGCTGGAACGTGCGAGGCTTGAACGATCCTGATCGACGATCCCCTGTGCTCGAGACCATCTCCAACCCCTCTTGCCATATTGTTTGTCTGCAAGAGACCAAGCTTGCAAATGTCGACCCCTTTATCGCGGCGTCCATCGGCGGGCTGCGCTTCCAAGGCTTTGCCTACAAGCCTGCCATTGGTACCCGAGGTGGGATCCTCATCCTTTGGGACCAAAACGCGGTTGATCTCCACAGCTTTGACATCCGCAGTTTCTCTCTTTCGGCCACGGTGAGGTCTAGGAGAGACGATGATGTTTTCAGAATCACGGTGGTTTACGGGCCTGCGGACAATGTTATCAAGAACGACTTCTTCCAGGAGCTTATTGAGCTTAAGCCGACAACTGGGTCTAAGTGGCTTGCTCTCGGTGATTTCAACCAAATCCGTCGTGCCCAAGACAAGAACAACAACAACATTGATAGAAATAGAATCAATCGATTCCGCGACGCTCTAAACTCATGTGACCTCAAAGAGATTCACCTCCAAAACCGCAAGTTTACTTGGACTAATGGCCAAGACACTCCCACCATGTCTAGGATTGATGCCTTCTTTTGCAATGAGGATTGGGACACCTCGCATGATGATCACATCCTCCATGCCCTCTCTTCCTTGCTCTCCGATCATTGCCCTCTCCTCCTTGCTAGTTGTCGAGGACCGAAGAATTTTGGACCCGTATGCCGGGGTTCTACGAGGTGGTCCAAAAGGCTTGGCTTGAACCTTCCACTCACTCGGACCCTTACCATATACTCCATCACAAGCTTCTCCTTACCGGTGTGCGCCTTAAACGTTGGAGTCAGAGTCTCTTCTCCAACACAAAGCTCCAACTTCACATGGCCCTTCGTGTCATCCTACAACTTGACTTGGCGATGGAGAGAAGACAACTTTCCCCGGAGGAGCGTGACATTCGCGCAAGGCTTAAAAGAAGGGTGATTGGCTTAGCGGCTCTCGAAAGGGCTAGAAAGAGACAAACGGCCCGCGTCCAAAACCTCCGACATGGGGATGCTAACACGAAATTCTTCCATAGGAAGGTGAACGCTCGGAGGAGGAAAAACTTCATCGTCAAGCTAAGGCGCAACAACGGTTGGGCTACCTCCCATGATGACAAGCAATCTGTCGCCCAAAATCACTTCACCTTAGCTTATGGTCGGCCAACTCCTCGCACCACTTCCTTCAATTGGGAGTTCGTTGACCTCCCAACGCCGAACTTGGACGGGTTGGATGATCCTTTTTACGGAGGATGAGGTGAAGGATGCTATTTGGGACATGCCTTCCGAAAGGCTCCCGGGCCGGACGAGTTCAATGGCAAATTCTTCAAGGCTTGTTGGGATATTATTAAACTTGACATCATGGCGGTTGTACAACGTTTCTCCAATCTCCACACCAACCACCTACATTGGCTTAACACCGCAAACATTGTCCTTCTTCCAAAGAAAGATGGGGCGGAGGAAATCACCGACTTTAGACCAATTAGCCTCATCCACGGTTTTGCAAAGATCGTGGCCAACGTCCTCTCCCGCCGTTTGGCCCCTCGCATGAATGACATTGTTTCCCACTCCCAAAGCGCTTTCATCAAGTCGAGGAGCATCCATGATAACTTCATGTTTGTCCGCAACTATGCGCGATGGCTTCACCGAAGGAAAAAAGCGACTCTTCTCGTCAAGCTTGACATCAAAAAGGCATTCGACCATGTCCGTTGGGACTACATACTCGATCTTCTACAATGCCTTGGTTTTCCTCCGCACTTCCGTGATTGGCTTACGGCCCTTCTTTGCACCGCCTCGTCGAGAGTTCTCCTCAATGGCATTCCGGGGGACCCTATCAAGCATGGGCGTGGTCTACGGCAAGGGGACCCGCTCTCCCCGCTACTTTTCGATATCGCGATTGACCCTCTACAACGCGTCCTCCAAGTGGCCACCGACCGCGGCTTCCTAAGCCGTCTACCCGAAAGAGGGGCTAGGTTTCGCACATCTCTTTACGCCGACGATGCGGCCATTTTCTTGGCCCCCAACCTCGCGGAGGATTCCAACCTTGCGCTTATTTTGAACAACTTTGGCAATGTTACTGGGCTCTTCACCAACTTTGAGAAGAGCCTTGTTGCACCTATCCGGTGCAATGAGGTGGACCTTGTGCATGTCCTTCAAGAGATCCTGGCTACCGTCACAACTTTTCCAATGAAATACCTTGGTCTCCCTCTTGCGGTGAAGCGCCTCAAAAGGTCGCACTTCCAATACATCGAAGACAAAGCGGCGGCACGCCTCGCGCCTCTCCATGGAAGATATTTCAACATTGCCGGGAGGATGGCGCTTGTAAAATCGGTTCTCTCCTCGCAAGACATCTACCCTCTCATGGCCATAGAGGTCCCCGTGGATCCCCTTCAAGCTATCATCAATCTAATCCGGAGTTTCTTTTGGGCGGGCAATGAAAATGCCACCGGTGGAAAGTGTAAAGTCAATTGGACCGCAGTTTGCCGCCCTACCTATCTTGGCGGTTTGGGTATCCTTAATATGGAGAAGTTTGCGAGGGCCCTTCGCCTCCGTTGGCCATGGCTTGCTTGGACTTCTCCGGATAAGCCTTGGGTTGGAATGGAGAACCCTTGCAACAAGGAGGACTTGGAGCTTTTTTGCTCTTTGACCAAAGTCACCATTGGTGATGGAAATAAGGCTAGCTTCTGGGATGATCCGTGGGCTGATGGTCTATGCCCCAAATGCATTGCCCCTTCCATCTATGCTATTTCTAAGAAGAAGACTTGGAACGTGCGTAAGTCTATCAATAATGATGCTTGGAACCTCCATCTTGACATTTCCGTGGGCCTATCGGTCCAAAACCTTCATGAGTTTACCTTGCTTTGGCAACATACCTCGCATATCGCTCTCCAAGACGGTGTGCCGGACTCTATCGTTTGGAAGCTCACCGTGAACGGGGCATACTCTTGCTCGTCGGCCTACAAGGCGCAATTCGCCGGTACCATACGCTCTTCCATGGAGTTGGTTGTTTGGAAGGCTTGGGCACCACCAAAATGCAAGCTTTTCTCTTGGCTTATCATACAAAACCAGGTTTGGACGGCGGACCGCCGCTAGAGACGCGGGTGGCCTAATGGGAGGATTTGCCCCCTTTGTCGTTGCCATGACGAATCGGCGGCCCATCTTATTTTCAAATGCCGCCTCTCCATTCGGCTTTGGACCATGATCAAGGATTGGCTTCACATCCATGACTTTGACCCCGCCTCTTGGCATGAGTTCGATAGTGTGGAGCATTGGTGGACTTCCATGGTTCTTGCTCATGGCGGAAGAAGGAAGGCTATGGCCTCCCTCCTTATGCTCGTCGCTTGGGAGATTTGGAACGAGAGGAATGCGAGAACCTTCAAAAACAATAGTACTTTGCCGACCATCATTTTCGATAGAATTAAGTCGGAAGCTAGAACTTGGGTGGTGGCCGGTGCGAAACATTTGCGTCTTTTGATTGCGGGAGAGTAGGCTTTGGCCTCGTTGTAGTTGTAATTCTAAAACTTTGTTCTATGACTTCTCCTTATTTAATAAATTAAGGAAAATCTTTTGCCTTTCTTTCAAAAAAAAACAACTCACAGTGTCGTAATACCATATTAATCCTTGAGTACAAGTCTTTCACCATGTTACCTACTTTTTCCATGTGTGTGATGTTCAAAATCCACTAAGTAAGGAATCTAAGACCAAGAAGGTAGATGCAAAAACATGCAATGAATTGGTCAGTTGTGTTCTGAACAAAAGATGAAACTTCCCAACTTTTTTTTTGAAATGGGGAAAAATCACCCCAGCTTCTGCATGATGCACACGGTTTTTTTATTAGATTATTCACAACACCTTACAAGAGTAATACAAAAGATCAAAAGATGAAACTTCCCAACTACTACCTTCATTTGAAAAGAAGGCGTATAATTTTTCTCTGAAGTCAAAGGGTGTATTTTTTGATCGAATTTATTGAATAAACTATCAACATTTACAACATAAATCAATATAATATGAAATTATATATATTGCATGATGTATCTAATTACCATGATTTTTTGCCTACACTTCTACCATCAGTATTTTCGAAAGAAAAAATGTTGTTTCAGATGAATGAAGTCGTTGGCGCATCACTTTGATTCCAAGCAAATGTAACACCTCATTTACTAATGTTATAAGTTTTCCCGTCCGGAAAGCATCTGATGCACACACTGTGCTTTTTGCTGCTTTGAAATTTTCATTAGCTGATGGTCCATATGGCACGTAGATTGATTAGATATATCGATTAGAATTACTTTACACAAATGTGAAGCAAGTTGTGCAGCACGCAGACGTGATGCGTAACTGTGTGGTTCACCTTCTAACTGACACACTATACAATTGCTCGTTGTAGTCTGACAGACAAACATGATTTTTGTTTTTTTAGACAAACAGGGAGCGCTCCCCAGCTCCATTCTCATTAGAAAATGAAACACATAGCGTTTTGCAACAGAGAACTAAAAGAAATCCAGCCCACCAGCTAAGCTGAGGGTCTTAGAAGAAAACATGTCGGAAAGTCCCAAACTAAGAGAGACCAGCCACACACACAAAGGTTCCAAATTTTTAGCCAAATAGAGCTAGAAACACTAAGGTAAAGCACTAAACCACATCTCCAACGTCCCAGGCCAGGCCATCAGATCACCACATGGATGTTGTCAGCCTCTTCGGGGTGCTTGGACAGATAGGCTTCAGAAGCGCGCCCTTGATGGAGAGAAGCCGTGGACGACTTCCAGGTCGAAATCCAGTCAAAAGACGAGCATTTCAATCCGGCATCAGCGATGGCACCATCCTCAGTCTCCTCACCAGAGCGCACTTGAATTTTTCCACCAGATCCCATGCCAGGGTTTTGAAAGGAACCTGCCATATCCTTAGGTATGATAGGAGTAATCCCCACACCTGCTTCATGGACAACCAAGTTTTTCTGTTAAACACCAAGTGATTCCTATTGTTCCAAATGCACCAAATAACTGCAGATGAGACAACATTTAACTGCTCAAGTTTTTTATTGCATAGCCATTTCGATGCAAGGGATAAGTAATCTACAATTTCTACATCAAAGATTTCTTGCACCACAGACCAAAGCAACCTAGATACCAGGCAGTCAAAGAACAGGTGTTTAACAGATTCTAATTCACTACAGAGCTCACAATATAGAGGTTTTTGGATACCTCTTTGTCTAAGATTATCCCTAGTCATGATCTTGTTTTGGGACAACAACCAGAGGAAAATTTGCACTCTAGGTGGGATTTTTAAGTCCCAGACAGCAGGCAAGAAAACTGGTTGAACCCCTCTGAAATTGATAATAGCATACAAAGATTTAGAAGAATAAACCCCTTTCGACTCATACTTCCAAATCAACTGATCCTCCTCCACAGAGAAGGTGATGGTTTGAGCAATTTCACAAATCTCAAGCCACATTTCCATCATTTGTGAAGTAAAGGTTCTCCTAAAGTCACATTTTAACTGTTGTCCATCCCATAGGTCAGCAACAGTTTTCATTTGTTGGTTAACCACAAAGTAAATGTCCCAATACTGAGTGGATAGAGGAGCATTTCCAAACCAAGTATCCTCCCAGAATCTAACAGTTCTACCATTCCCAATTTTCCACTTATAACCAAACTTAACTGCTCTAGCCGCCCACATCATACCCTTCCAGAACACAGAAGGGTTAATGTCCTGACAACAAAAAATGTTGGGGTTTCTAGTGTTGTATTTAGCATCGACAATTCTTTTCCAAAGACTCCCTTCTCCATGAATATACCTTTTGACCCATGAGCCAACTAAGCATATATTTAAATCTTGTAAATTTGGGATCCCAAGCCCACCATATTCTTTCCTCATGCAAATAGAAGGCCAGTTAGCTAAGTGAATTTTCTTATTCCCATCTACATCATCCCACATGCAGTTAGCTATCTGAGTATTGATAAGATCTAAAGCCCATTTTGGAAACTTGAAAAAGGAGAGCATATATATAGGAATGCTAGATAAAACAGTTTGGATGATGATTCTTTTTGCTTCTAAGGACAGCAGTTTCCCCCTCCATCCTGCCATTCTACTAAGCAGATTATCAACCAAAGGTTGCAGATCTTCTCTTTTAAGTTTACTAAAATGCAAGGGGAGACCTAGATATTTCACAGGGAATTTCCCAGCAACACATTGAAAGATATCTAAGAAAGGAACAAGTTCCTCCACCTCCATATTAATAGCCATCAACTCACTTTTGTGATAATTGATTTTCATCCCCGACACCTGTTCGAAACAAGTAAGGGTCCACTTGAGGTTTATAGCATTTCTTTCATTTTTTTCTAGAAAGAGCAGGGTGTCATCTGCATACTGCAGACTAATCACTCCACCAGGAACTAAATGTGGACACAATCCTGTAATCAAGCCACAAGAAGCACCCTTGTTCACCATTTTCGAAAAAACATCAACCACAAAATTAAAAAGAAGGGGAGCAAAAGGGTCCCCTTGCCTTAAACCTTTACCAGTGAGGAAGAAGTCTCCCTCCTCATCATTTACTTTAACACCAACAGACCCCCCTTGGGTTATCTGTTTAATCATGGAGATAATTTTCCCCCCAAATCCTCTAAGTTGCAGAATTTCATAAAGGAAGTCAAGATTTACTCTATCATAAGCCTTTTCATAGTCTATTTTGAAAACTAAACCTTTCTCTTTCCTTCTATAAACTTCATGAATGATTTCATGAGCTGAAACCACACTCTCTAAGATAAACCTTCCTTTAATGAATGCAGATTGTTGTTGAGAAATCAATCTATCTACCAGAAAAGAGAATCTATTTGTAATAACTTTGGTGAAAATCTTAAACACACAATTCAAAAGACTTATAGGCCTAAACTTGCTCATCTCTTTTGCATCATCCTCTTTTGGAATCAAGGTAATCATGGCAAAATTTAATATATATATATATCTAGCCTATTATGATACCAATCATCAAAAAGTTCAAGGAGATCCTCTTTAACCACATCCCAAAAGGATTGGAAAAACAGAAAAGACAAGCCATCTGGGCCAGGTGCTCCTTCAGCATAAGACCCAAACACAGCCTCCTTAATCTCCTCCTCAGTAAACATCTTCTCTAACTCAGCATTCTCCTGTATAGTAACTTTCTCTTCAGGAGAAAAGAAATCATCCATTAACCTAATGTCAGGTCTCTCTTCCCTCCTAAATAACTCTTTATAAAAGTTAGTAGCTATTCTAAGCATGCCTTTTTGATCAGTAACAGGACCCTCTGGCCCCTCTAAGACATTGATTCTTTTCTTCCTTCTACGTTGGTTAGCTATAGCATGAAAATAGGCTGTATTTCTATCCCCCTCAAGGATATTCCTCTCTCTAGATCTTTGTCTAGCCTTGGTCTCCTCAATGATCCAATAGGTATTTAGCTCAGTGATAATATCCTCTAACCTTTTCCTACTATTATCATCTAAAGGCTGGGTTTCAGCAGCAATATCTAAGGAATCATATTCCTCCATAAGTTCTTTTTTGTGCTTCCTAATATCAGCTTCTAAATTAGCACTCCACCCCCTAGCTAGTTTCCTAAAATACTTACACTTATCATGCCAGCTATCAATAGCAGATTTATTACCCCTACCCAAACTCCAAGCTTTGATCACTAAATCCTTAAAGTCAGGCCTAGATAACGACCATTTTTCAAACTTAAAACCACTTTTTTTTGGGATCTGACTACAGCCAGAGTCCCAAATGATGGGGGTATGATCACTTCCTACTCTAGGTAGAGCTCTAGCATGAGCTAAAGGAAATTTTTCTTCAAACTCAGTTGTGCAGAAAATCCTATCAATTCTACTCATGATCAAGTTTTCCTGATTATTGGCCCAAGTAAAAGATCTACCAGCTAAACCAATCTCTACTAGGGCCCAAATATCTATCCAGGCATTAAACTTATCTTCCCACCTATGATCAATGATACCATTACTTTTATCTGACTGGGATCTAACAAGGTTGAAATCACCACCAATAATGGCAGGACCCTCCCAATGAAGGAAGAGTTCATGAAGTTCAGAAATAAAGTCATCCTTTTTTTCTTCATATGGAGAACCATAAACAGGGGTGATTCTAACAGTTATATCATTTATCTTGTTCCTAACAATAACACTAACAGAAAAATTCCTAATATCCCAAGCTACAATGTCAAACAGATCAAGATTTAAACCCACTAAAATCCCCCCTGCAGATCCAACAGCAGGTAGGTGATTCCAAGCAAAGTTCATGTTCCCTAAAACACTTTTAAGAAAAGAATTGCTAAACTGCTGCTTTTTTGTTTCTTGGAAGCCAATGTAGTCTAGTTGCAGAGGCACAAAGTTTTCATCTATATACCTCTGCCTACCCAGGGCTTGAATCCCTCTACCATTCCAGAAACCACACTTCATCTAAATGACTTCCTGGGGTGCTTGCCCCGCTTTTTCCTAGTCACATGAACCCACCCATTCTCACCTCTATCATCAAACTCCTAATCTGTATTATACTGATCAGGAGTTCTTGGACACTCAGCACCTGATAACACATCTACATCTAGTATAGGATCTAGATTTCCATCAGAAGGAACCAACTGAATATTATCAAGACCTAATCTATCAGGTTCCATAGTAACATCTATTACCTCAGTATCTACATGAATCCCTATTTTCCTAGCCATATCACTTAACTCTTCTATTTGCAGAACATGAAAAGGATTGGGTCTGATTATACCTGTCATTTTTGAAGCAGCTCCAAGAGTAAAACATGATTTTTGTTACTCTGAAATTGATAATTATTTGGTTTAAGATATAGGCAATCCCTTCCGAATGCGAATGAGACTTTCCGCTCCACCTTTCTTTTGTAGTATATATAGGCCCGTAAAGGACAATTCTTTTGAGCAAAACAGAGGAATCACAGAGAAGAAAGAAAGAAAAAATTATGCTACTGTAGCATGGTTTTGCCTCAGAGTTCAGATATGTTAGCCCCATATTCCCACGAGGCAGGAGATATTTGATTGAAGTGCGTATAATTAAAGTAAGCACTAACTTTAGCGCAACTATATTTACTTCCAGGTGTTCATCACGTTTGCGAACCGTGTAATCAACAACACTTCTTTCTTTTCATGTACGAAAAGGCAGCAACTTTCTCCTTTAATATGCTAGTATGGAATCTCTGTTACCAGATTAGTTTGGCAGTGGAATCTGCTGGCTAGCCGCAACAACTCACACTATCTGGAATACCATATAATCCTTGACTACAAGTCTTTCATCAAGTGCGTTAGCTACTTTTTCCGTGCGCGTGATGTTCAAAATCCACTAAGTAAAGAATCAAAGACAAAGAAGAGAGATGAAAAACATGCAACAATGAATTGGTCAGTCGTGTTCTGAACGAAAGATGAAACTTCCCGACTACTATCTAATTAACCTGCCTACCACAAAAGGGCGAGTCTCCAGTCGAGTGATCTTTGCACATGATTCGATCCCTTTGCCTGCATCTGCCAATGATGGGCATATCTTTCCCCTCAACCGTCTCTTTACCCGTGCATACAATTGCCATACGCAGCCGGACACCATCAGACCAATAATCCTACACTTACGGGCTGAGCTTACAAAATTTTTGTTACGGGCGAAGGTGGAGGCGTGTGATTGGAAGTTTTTCTGCAGCAGTTGCTCCGCCTAAATCTCCATGGCCAGTAGCTGATTCACACATCAGCCCGTAGGATTTTGTACGTACGAATCAGCCCGTAACTCTAGCATTACTGACAATCAGGTCATTCCAATGTTTGCCGCGTGTAAGCCCAACTCCCAGCACCCGATCTCCTCCTAGCTTTAGTGGAGGAACGTATATCTCGTTTTGACACCTATGATGGAATCACACTATAACGTAGAGATACAATGTGCTGTCGCAATGGCAGAAACTTAAAGTGACACAAAAGATAAAGATTCTCTCCTGGTGGTACTTAGGTAGAGTCGCGTTCATGACCGAAAATGGCCATTGCGAAGTATTGAAACGGTAATAAGAAATATGGTCTTTAAAAAATGAGATGATTCAACAAGTTTTTATAAGAATGAGACAATTCAAGAAATATCTTTTCTTTGCTAAGATACCATAGTAAATACACGTACGTTGTTCTATTTCACTGTAATACTTTATATTAATACATCCAGTACACCCAAATTTTTCCAAGAATAGACTTTGGTAGGTGAAACATATACTATATAAAAATTACCAAAAGTCAATTTTTACTACGCCGTTTTCATGGCTTTACTCGCTGTCAACAGAGGTAACAGCTCGCCAATCTGGCATCGGCGGAGGAAAGGCAAACGCCTCTCTGTGAAACAAACCTGGACGTCTCCAAGCTTCGTACTCGATCGGTCCTAATCTTCCGATGCGCCACCTACGTGGTTTGCGCCGCTCCGTTGAAGACAGCATTGTTCAGTGCCGTCGGAGACACCAAATGATCAATGTGATTCCTGTCCAAAGATCTCTCCTATACCTGAGCGGCACCGCCTGCTCCGTGCACCAGGCTAGGAGAGGGAGTCCATTGTCGACGTCCAAGCCGGCAAGCGCCAATCCTCGAGGGTGCCACTTTTGCTTCAGCCCTCCCATCATGTTGATTGTTGAAGGAAAAGCGCCACTACAAGGCCGACAGAGCAGCAAGTTATGATTGTGTGACTACACAATTAATTAATTACCTACCGCATACACACTTGCTAGTACTGAACATTCCAGAAAGCAAATGACAGAGTACACCTGCTGCTTACTCATGGAGCCTATAAAATGGAAGTCCCATCACGCACGGCATGGAAGCCAATTTGCAAACTCGACGACACATCCAGATAAGTTCGACCCCATCCCCTAACTTTCTTCAACAACAAAAGAACACATGGCTCGCGCCATGGCCGCCGTAGCCGGCAACAACGGCGAGGTGAGGGTGGAGAAGGTGGACAAGATCAGGTACGTCTACAACGCCGTCACCAGACCTTCGGTTTACGCCAACCGGGGGCCGGCGACGGTGACAAAGAAGCTGGCGGCCGCCAACGTCGCCATCTGTAGGAAGAACAGCGGGACGACCCTGGTCCGCGGCGTCGCCTCGCCGGAGGACATCGACGAGTACATCGCCAAGAAAAAGAGGGAGTTTGTCCTAGGACTGTAGCTCGAACTGATTATTTAATCCCAAGATGATATGATGATTACAATGCTTGATTTATAGCCTGCTCTAGTTAGTTATGTGAGCTTCTTCTTACAAGGCATTACATGTAGATATGTATGGAAGTTGAATACGCGTAAACTTCAGTTGGTGTATCGTAATGTTTCAGCAAGTAAATTTCTCCAAGTAATCTTCTTTCTGCTTTTCGAAAATGGAGTCTTCTTCTTTATCGGTTGTCTGAAATTATTCTGATTGTTATCTGAATTTCTGAACGACCTCCGAGCAGTTATCTGAAAATATCTGAATTTCTGAACGACCTGCGACCTTGGTGACAAAAGTACATGAATAGTTCATTTGTAAGTTTCGGTTCGACAGGAAAAGACTTTAATTAATCACGTCAATTTCGACATGATCAAGCGACGCACCGGATCCTGCCTTTTGTTTTCTGCTCCCTAGAGCAAGAGTTGTTATAAAACTTCCATGCGAACAAATTCCGGGAGATCTTTCGGACTTGATCATGCAAGTAGATTCCTCCTTAGCTGCTCTGGAATGATCTGCACTTCTGTTGCGTGGTGCTGTTGTGCACATTCCAGAATTATTAAACCGGGTTTTGCTAGAGCTAGCATGCGCTCCGGCCAAGGGTCAGGGAGCACATGCAAATAGGGATGGGCTAACAATTTTCTCCGCTCGTTAAGACTCGTGATTGTGAAGGCACAGAACGTTAAGCTCGTTAAATCAAGATCAGCTCCGTTCATTATGACCTCCCATGAGCGCTCGCAAGATACTAGTTAAGAAGCTAAAATTGCATACGAGGCACAAGGTTTGCGGAGAAAAAAGACGGTAAGCTAGCAGCCTGCACAACACTGTAAATGTATCACGATTCAGAAAATTTTGGTTTAGTACTCTCTCCGTGCCAAAATATAAGCCATATATTCTTTTTTCACGATATTTAACGTACTACTTAGACTATTAATACTAAATTATGCGAATTTTGAATGTATAAATGGTATCATGTCACTTGTCTTGCAAATCTCTTTCATTTCGTATATATTTTTTTTGAAATGGGGGGAAGCCCCAGTCTCTGCGTCAAACCGATGCATACGGCTTTTATATATACTTTATTCAACAAGATGTGCCAAGATCATACATAACAAAACCCGAAGCATCCACTCAACACCTACAAACCCCACAATGTGTGAAAGCAACATGTCGTTAGGGCCTTTGCCCTAAAAACATAAACAAATGCCCCACCAACTAAAATCCGGGGGCATCGTCCTTGATTCACCCTATGGCGAAGACAGGAGCTCACAACCGGTTTAGCAAACCCTTGGCGAGCACCTTTGCCCTCGCTTCAAAAGTCGTCACCACCATCTAACCGCCGGACCATCTTCAGGGTAGAGATCCGCATTAGCCCTTATCAGTCGTGATATCGACGCCACCATGGAAGATCTATTGTGTGTAGCACCTGCCGAGCAGGCATGACTCAGCGTAGAACCTCTCAGTCAGGAATGACTTGACATCTCCTCCACCGGCCTCGGTCCCCGTCGCTACTCCACAAACGATGCTCCAAAGAAATAAAACGACACCACAATGTCACCATCGTGTGGTCTGGAAGACCAAACCAAGGTTTCCCCCGAAGCAGCACGAGTAGGTCAACAGTCGTTACTCATCGATGCCTTCATCAAGGTAACATATATATTTATGGTGAACATATTATAAGTACAAATTATAGTTAGAGTTGTAAGTTGTTGACCAGATGAATTGAAGAACGCCTTACATTTCGGGGATAGAGAGAGTAGGTGGATGCATTAAGCAGAGTAGGCATAAATACTTCGTGATTTCGGTCATCGTCACTCACTCTTATTTGCAACTATTTAGGTTTTTTTTTTTTTTGCCTTGGTTAGGCTAGATTGGGTTATTTCGGTTTAGAAAAAGATGGCCTACAAACTAGTGAACCTAGAGAGGAGCTCAAAAGTTGGGGTGGGAAATGGTAGTGGACAATCCAAATTATCTAGCAACTGTATTTAAGAAATTGAAAATGAAGTAAATATTTGAATCCAAATAAAATGAAAATATATTTCATAAATATTTGGATTTGCTTCACAAATACAAATACAAATGTGGTATTGAATTTTGACACAAATATTGGTATGGTAATGGATATATCCATATCCAAATAAAATTATGTTACCCAATTTTAATAATTCTAGCCACATATGTCAATTGCCCAACCAAAATAAAAACTTGCCAAATGCATTTTATGTGACTGAACTGAAATATTGTGTTTCTGTGTATTTTTCTCTCTCTATCGTTCTACAGTCGACTCATTATGAGAGACAAGACTATTTCTTTGTTATACTCATATTCGTACGAATTGAGAAGATATCCGATTCGCATCCGTATTCAAGGAACATTTGATGCTCATGCATACTTGACAACGTCCCCATTCGCATTCATAACCATTAGACAAATAGGAAAACAGATGTTGTAAGGGATTATCTGATCTGCATCCATTTCATTTCACCCCTAGTCACGAGACTAGTAGGTTCATCCACACCCTACTTTTATGAGAGACTGAGTTCAAAAAATTTGATCCAGCGGGTCTTGAGATTGATAAAGTCATCACAAATGTCTTGCTGTCAATGAAAATGTTGCCTCCCGCTGAACGAGTATTCGGCATTTTTAAGGCACCAAAGTTTTAAACATGGAGTCATGGTATGTTTTACACATGCACGGTCTTTCCCCAACATCTGTAGCAATACGTGGTCCATTGTGTGGACCCTCTCCTTTTTACACACACGGGGTCTTTCCGGAAACAAGATTTTGTACTTAGTCACAAGGCATGCTTTAGTGCTCCCCTTTCTCAAAACTCAAACACATCAACAACTGAGATCTCTTCATAACCCTTCATAATTAAGTTTCATTACAAAGAGGTACGGGGCAATCTGAGCTTTTGATGTGTTTGAATTTTAGGAAAGGAGAAGTACTGAAGCAAAAGTGTTTAAACACGTAGTACTGATACTTGATATTTTCGCACCAGAGCTGGCTCCACAAAGATGCCCAGGCGATAAGCGATCGTATTCACCTGTAGCAGCTGCTAAACAATTTCAGAACAGAAACGAGAGCATGATACTATTAGAACCAGGCGAGAATAATGCCACTTGCTCCCGTCGAGGGACACTCTTGGAAGGGAACCAGCACCAAACCACGGCCTAGCTAGAGCCTATAAATGGAGCCAATACACTTATCGCCAGTCCATAAAAAACCAAGCCAAAACCTCACATCAATTACAACAATGTTTCGACGAGCCAAGACAACGGCGACAGCCATGGCCGTGCCCCACTCCGACGGCGAGGTCAGGGTGCACAAGGTGGAGAAGCTCGAGCTCGTCCGTAACCTGGTGACGAAGCCGTCCATGTACTACGGCAGCAAACCAAGGGCAGCAGCTTCATCGTCAACCATGAGGCGAGGTGCTGCCGACCATGGGACCGCCGCCGGCGCCAAGGTCTTAAGGCCTGGCGTCGTGTCGATAGAGGACATCAACAAGAGGTCTGAGGCCTACATCAGAGACAGGAAGAAGCTCTTCCAGGGTCTGAAGTAGCGCGACTGGGAGTAACTTTTCGTTACTGATTATGTATGTTTACATGTATGCACCAATTATTGGATAATATGGATGTAGTAGATATGTATGTGTGGAATTCACCCCAAATGGAATGTAAGACGTACTGCTCTAGCAAACTATTTTAATGTGATTGTCTGTGACCTGGTTTGAAGATGGAAATTCGTTGGTTTTCAGATTTATCAACTACTGGTTGAGTTATTTTTGTCATAAATTATGCTATATACTTCCTCCGATCCTTATTAAATGACATAGCATTTCTTTCTTTATCCCAGTCAAAGAAAGTATTTCTAATGACATGACCGTGTATATCACACATAAATACAAAACAAGAAATTTGGAAATACAAACACCGAGTAAAAGCTTTGCAAAATCAAGAAATGGTTAGAGGAACCTTTTTTCATTTTTGAATTTTACAAACAGTTAAAAGGTAATAAAGCATGAATGACATACAAAAGAAAATCTGAACCACTCTGGAAGAAACAAGAAATATATGGATACCCACAAGTTAAACGGCACCATTAACTCACAAAATATTTGACTACCAAATACTTTGTAAGTTTTCTCGAGTCCTTAAGACCGAAGAATTTGTTTACTTTCTAATAGTTTTGATTACCAAAATACAAAAGAAAACTTTATTTTGTCAAAAAAAATTATTGATGTTATGTTTTTTCAATTTTGTCACTCTTATGAAATGTTCCCTTAATTTCATTCTTCTTTTCTTATCAGATTTATCTATTTTTAATTTAAATTAATACTCCCTCTGTCGAAAAATAAGTGTCTCAACTTTTTCTAGATACATATGTATATATAAAAAGTTGAGACATTTATTTTTGGACGGAGGTAGTATTTTGTTTGCTGGTTGGTACTGAAACATGAGGGTTTTGTTCAGTTTAATTTGAAGTTCTTAGGCCCAACCTGAACTCGGCTGCTGGTTGTTTGACTAGCTAATAATAAAATTTCTCTCTGTTGTATATAATATGTAACCATATTTTCTTGGACATATTGTATGCAAACTCATTGTTCTCTAAGGATTGTGTTATTTTACTTGTTATACAAACATGTATGCTGGTATGAATGAATATACATAATTTTACCTATTTAACTTTAAATGGATGAATTCATTCATATGACGGCATAACACAATTATCATATGCATGTTAAAAAGTATGTATATACAAGAAAATGGGCAGAAGCATGAGAGAGCCGAGCCACATTCATCGCACACTAAAATAGCATCTTCAAAAAATTCTGACATAGGCATCAAGTCAAATTTCTAACAATTTGTTTCTTTATTATTTCTAAAAAATATTGCAAATTTTCATAAATAATATGCATGGAACTATCTTAAAATATAGTACTTATATAGTATATCCGCTTGTTAGATTTTTTTTTTAAATGGAGGCTATGCCCCACCCGCATGATAGATGCATACGGCCGTCTATCCGCTTGTTAGAAGAAAGCTCCGCGAGCACCCGTCAATCCGAGGATTCGAGCCCGGGTAGACCGCACGCGCTCTCGCCGTGCTAACCAACATTACAAGACAACGTCATTTATGGAAGCGTACAGAGTACAGTAGTATTCATGAGCAAAGGCCTGGAGCTATGGTCAAGTCACGGAGCAACGACTCTTGGAGATGCTCCAATTTTGTTATCTTTCCTGTTGCCATTTCAACAGAAGAAAGACCAGTTCAGACAAGGGGAGTCGTTGGAGCTAAGAGCATCTCTAGCAGGGACAGAACTCGCCAAAACTGAAAACGGCGAGTTCAGTCTCCCGAATTTTAGGGTTTCGTTGATTTTAGGTAAGGCACAGAATAGAAATCGAATTGACGAACTGAAAAAGCGAAATCAAACATCGCGGGAAATTTTAGGTGATGAACTTGCAAAATGTGAAGAGTTCGATGCTCCGGTCCTCTACGGCGGCGGATGACGGCTAGGCGACGACGAGGGCGGCGAGCTCGATCACCGTCGCCTCCTCCACGTAGTCCCTGCTGGTGAGATGAAGCGTCGGCGCGTCGTCCTCATCGTCGTTGCTGTCGGGTAGCGATGGAAGCGGCGGGCTGCACGAGCCGCCGGACGAATGCGCGCCATCCGCATTGCCCGCCGACCTGCGTGTCCACTTGCGCACCGACCTACGCGCCGACCTCTTGCGCGCTCCCTCGGAGCGCACCCACTTCGCACGCTCCGTCTCCGAGCGCAAAAATGGTGGATGAGGCGGCGAGCCTCCGCGTCCGATACGGCCGCCTCCCCTACCACATCTTGCTACGCGAGCCATGGGAAACGGAGCGGAGGTCGCGGCAGAGCGGAGGTTGCGAGGGAGCCGCGGGAATTCCTTGCCAGAGTGGGAGGGTTTTTCGCGGCGAAGGAGCAGATGCGGCAGAAGGGAGTACGGTTTCGAAACCGAACTCCCCTCCCTGACCTGGTTAAATAGGGGCTGCGCGCGGAGTTTCTCGAGCCCCGGAGAAACTTTTTTGGGCCGGGCTGCCGCTTTAGGCTCTACTCTGCATGGCTTTCGGCCGAATCCGTAAATCCACTGGGAAAAATCAGTTCCGGCGGCATCTACAGGCTCTGTTAGAGTTGCTCTAAGCAGCTACCTGGTATTCCGACGCAGTGCATATGTACACACCAACGCATGCATCCCCGTGAGACTGAGCAATCTCGTTGAAAAGCTAATTAAGCTAGTCTCGATGTCGATCCAGGTGTGGAAAGCACCTGATGCATCTGGATTCTTCACACAATAATAATCGACCGTATGCAGAACCTCGCAGATCACGTTTTGTTCCAATTCTGATTCCGATTGCGATCGCCGCTTGTTGTAGTCGTCGTCCCGATCTGTCCAGCATCGATGCTTTTAAAGCTTAACTCCATCTATCAAGTCTTGGTTGTTTATCCTTAATTACTTCTAGTGAAGTTGATGGAAGGTAAGCAATAATTTCTACAATTTTGCACGTTTGATACAAGCCCGGGACGCTATAATCAAACTTATCTTCTTCTTTTTACATTTTGACATAGTGCTCGTTTTCTCAGTGTACATTCAACTCGTTTTAAACTTAAGCCTTATCAAGAATTTCAAAAGAACTTGTTTCATTCCAGCATAATCGGATGATAAAGTTGTCCATTTCAATCATTACCTTACATATCTTTCTTTCTTTTTTGTAATGGAGGGATCCATATCTTTTGTGTATGTCCAGTACTCCTTTTTGCTTGGCGTGTCCCGCTATGAGATGCGATTGATAGTTACAGCTTCCCAATAAAGAATATATATCATGGTAAGTAAGCTAAGCATCATCAAAGATTAACTATTACCTGTGTTTTCAGGGTCAGAATTCATTAGCATAATCGTGTCGATTGTTGTGGTTAATCAGAATCCATAACCAATATATTCGCAAAAAAAAAGAATCCATAACCAATATATTGTTGTGGTTAGTCAGAATTCATTACCATAATCGTGTCGATTGTTGTGGTTAATCAGAATCCATAACCAATATATTCGCAAAAAAAAAAGAATCCATAACCAATATAATTTGCTACCTAGGAAGAATTTTATGCTGGTGGAGTTCTTTTTTGATAATAGGCGCTTTATTACTCGTAAACAAGTACTTACACCCGGCCTTTGGATAACTACGATCTACAGAGCCGTGAAGCTCCAGTTATTACAAACCAAAAAAAAAAGTCTCACTTAAAAAGTTCAAAAAAAGACGCGTCTAAGACGAAGGAGGCCAAATCCGCAGATCACGCTGCCATCCATGTTGGGAAAAAATATCCATCGCCATAATATTGAGCAGTAATATATTGACGGTAAATACCGTGAAGCTGAAGGTCATGGACAAATTCAAACAATAGGCTGCTTTTAGATGCGACATGTACTGAATCATGTTCTTTTACATGGGAGACTAATTTAGCTACCCGTGTTGCAAAGAAGGGCATTACTTTACTTATTAAAATATTATTATCATTAATATTATTGTGGTTATTATTAGAATTTATCTCTTTTATTAGGTTTCAGATATAGGGACATGGTCAAATGTTATCACTTGTAATATTCCTCTATTTTCCCTTTACATATTATCGCCCACAGTTCACCGAGATTGTTCATGTCGTAATCCCTAACGGATTTTGTAGAGAGAGCAAGCTAGCAAGATTCACCTATAGTGTCTTGGATGATAGGTATAAGAACAACACTCGTGTCCTTTTGGGTGATTTCACACTTGAGAATAAGTCGTTGGTGTGTCAAATTTTCGGGATTTAATTT
The DNA here is from genome assembly GCA_030979885.1 of Lolium multiflorum. Taxonomy (NCBI): domain Eukaryota; kingdom Viridiplantae; phylum Streptophyta; class Magnoliopsida; order Poales; family Poaceae; genus Lolium; species Lolium multiflorum. The sequence continues at coordinate 31,712,801 of CM061747.1, read as the reverse complement.
GTTCAAGATCATGCTAGTTAAGTCATGCTTTCAATAGGTGGAACTTACTATGTTGCTTCGACTACAAAGTAACAGGAAAAATGTGTGAGGATTTATAATATTTAAAGCAGAAGTATAGTAATAAAAACTTGCTTAACCAATAAAGTGAAATCCCCGGTTATTGGCTCCCAACTAATTGTGTGGCAACTTCCGTTACAGCTAATAATATTCTAGAGAAATAATTAGTCATAGTATCACTATACCAGGGGAGAAATAAGTTAGTGTGGATAACTATTTACTTACATTATGTAGGATATGAACACATGTCTATATGCGCTACATGATTTTGTACCTTTCTGCACTTCAAAAGATCCAACAAAAGTCATGTTATTACTAACTCTTAATGAAAGTACGCATATAGAAAGCTGTGAAGACAATGATCATACGTGCACTACAAAAATAACATATGAGAGCATGTTCTTTTTATCTCTTGTTTCTTTATTGTATATTAATAATAATATTTTGCTCGCGTTTTTCAGCGTGATATTTTATACTCCATGTGTTTCCTGGGAGTTTATTTTGGAACGCACAAGTAGTGAACATAGATTTCCATCATAAAATATGTTTTTTTTTAATGTTCGTGGTCGTGGATTCTTAAACATGTCTGTTGTTAAGGCTAATCGAATGACACTACCAAACTTAAACTTTCTCTAACGAGTTACCAAACTAGTTCGGTAGGATGAGATTCCTTCTAGGTGCTAGTGCTGTGGCCATGCAAAACACTTGCAATACATAACTAATGGTATGGTGGATTTTAAAAGTATGAGCTTTACATGCACTTTTCATTAGTAACTTATGTCCTGTCATCCAATAACTTCCTACTTTTAATTACACTTGCACCAACTTATCGTACATGATTAGTCCTCTGTTGGTCCCCTCTTTTTTCCTAATTATTCTTCTATCGGATGCAAAACAGAAAATACCAGTTTGGAATCATTGCATTACTGATGCATTGTGCGCCATAAAAAAGATGCAGAAAAAGGAAGGCCAGTTGCTTTTCCCTGAAGCCGTACTCCATGCCCTCGGTGATGAGAGTACTCATAATGCTGCCGTGTGCCGTCGGTACTAGAGTTACCCATGGGCCATGGGGCTTCTTCATCAACGATTTCACGACCCAACTGATTTTATTGTACCAGTAAATACGACACTTCAGCAAATCCGATCGCTGTAGTTATGTGCACGGTGACTTCTGTTCCTTTGATGGTTAAAAATCCTGAAATGGTCTTGGAGTAATTTGGATTTTTTTTTTCAAAATGGGGGCTGACCCCCCGCCTCTGCATCAATCGATGCACGCAGCCCTCTTTTATTACCCAGATAGCATAATTCTTAGTCTTACAATTCACGAATCACAAAGCGTGTACACAAAGACTAGCCAATAAAAATAAGAGAGACTCGCTTATACATCTGAAAGTCGTTTAACAGGACGCCAGCCATCCTGGTTGTATATAGCCCGTGCCACCGCATCCAGCCGGCGGCATCCAGCATGCATAGGCTCGCGTTGCGTCTCCGGCAGTAAAAGAGACCATTCGTGGATCCAGTGTGAGACCATACGGGTAACCTGTAAAAAATTTGAGTTCGTACTCTTGTTAAAGACAATATCATTGCGGCAGTTCCATATAGCCCGCATGAGGGCGCAAACCCAATTCTAATTCTGAACTTGGACACTTTATCAACTTCGTTCAACCAATTTCCAAACATATTTGTAACATTTGTTGGAGGAACAATATTGAAAGTGAACTGAATAACTCTCCAAATAAGTTTAGCGAAGGGACAATCAAAGAACAAATGATTGATTGATTCCGATGAATCACAGAACGCACATTTCATGCAACCATTCCAATTTCGGCGAGCTAAATTATCTTTAGTGAGGATAACTTTTCTATGCAGAAACCACATAAAAATCTTGACTTTCAGTGGTATCTTAAGTTTCCATATATATTTACGAAGATAGATCGTATGACCGTTCATATAATCTTCATACATGGATTTTACCGTGAAAGATCCAGACGTTGTTAACTTCCATACAAAAATATCCTTCTCCTCTGACAAGGTTACAAGAATAAGGCGTTGGACCAACGCAATCCAAGCATCCCACTTGTTTCCTGTCAAAGTCCTTCTAAACTCTATATTCAGAGGTGTATTTGAAAGAACATCGGCGACTAAAACATTTTTTCGTCGGACGATATTATACAACGAAGGATATTGGGACGCCAAAGGAGCATCGCCCAGCCAAATGTCTTCCCAAAAGCGTACTTGCTGGCCATTCCCAATTGTGAACGAACCTCGTGAGAAGAAGCATCGTGGAGTAATTTGGATGCCTTGAACATTTGATGTCCGTGTGAAACGCGAAATATACGCCTGCCTTATCCCATTGGAGATGTCCTCAACGGCCAAGATGCTCTATCTCCATGTAGCAATACCTGAAGAATGTATCATACTACTAAAGAATAAACATTGTCCATGGTTCAGTTTCTTTGCATCTGTAAGCACACAGAGAGCTCAGGGACTATTTACAGTAACGTTACTGGAATTTTTCTTTTTAATTTGTTTGTTGTCAATGACGGTGAAACTGAATATGATTGGAGGTGTGTGTAAGTGGGCAGGGATTGAGGTGTCTTTAGTTTCGGTCAAATTTCAGCCACCACTGAAACATTGAAGTATCCAACGACCAACGGCAAACAAATATTCATTTGAAATTGATTAAAATCAAACAAAGTTGGACTACTATTAATTACTTTTGAGTTTGAGATTGACTCGAATTCTGTAACTTTTAAAATTTCAGGTGACCTACCACCAAAAATGAAAACCACAATGATGTAATGTCCAACTAAGAACATAAGTAATTTCAAACATATGTTAGGGTTTCAACCGTATATTACAGTGTTAGAGAAATATAAAAAACCCAAACAATTCATTCATTGAAAGAAAAAGGTGTACATACCTCTGGTTCATCAACTGTTGTGAACGTCGAGTTATGGTCTCTCAACTCAAATCTTACAGATTATCAGCCTCTTAAGTATAAAGTCGTCAAAATTTTATCCTTCTGGCCCGCAGAAAGGAGTTTTACTTAATAAATGGTAGCAATTCTCCACGAATTGCACTCTAGTTACCACAAAAGGTCGAAATACAATCAGAAAAAGAGGAAAATAAAGGACACCGGAATACAGATGTGTATATAATTATTCTTATAAATTTATTTTCCTTTATGGATTTTTCAAAATTCTTAACCATGAAAAAACATCTATCCATTCTGGGTCGCTGCCTCGACCTCGGGACCCATAGTGGGAAGCAGTTTCACGAGCCGGACTTGCTGCTCACATGGTTTGGATGACAATCTTATGTCCCTAGTGCCGTGAGGTTGTCGGCTCGGTCAACGCACCTTAGAAGAGACGTTTTGACTTTTAGGCATTCCGATGAGGCATGGCTCTACAAGCTAGCTAGCTTCCACCTCGCCGACCAGGTAACCCTGGGGATCAAGGTGTGTCATGTGTCTTCCTAAGTCTTTAGTGGCAGTTGTCATGGAGGGATTCCTGACGGGGACCATGTTGATCCTTTTATATCCTATAAATTAGGTAGGGTTGGGTGTTGAGGGCCAAAATGGTCTCATTATCACACACTCTTTAACCGTATGCATTATAGACGCATCGTGCACGCTTAAAATTTCGGAATCCGTAAGCGTACCATCGCACAAGGATAATTTAAACCGGGCACCTCCACGAGCATCACAAATGCATTGTCTATAAAAAATTGTTTGCGTTACATCTCCACCTTCAGTCTTTGTCTACCTCTCCGTAACTATCTGAGCATAAATAAACAGGTGCAAATTGTCTAGACAATACACACAGTTCATATTGAAGAATATTTCATAATATATTTGGGCTTAGACCGGAAGGAAACCAATATAAAATGGTTTTCCTCTATGTTACAAAAATATCGGCGTTAATTTCACATTACATATATATGGTCAAATAAAACCATAGATCACTATACTAAACATCCTCCTCATCACCACAGGAGACATCAATGCCATTTCAAGTGTCTGATGCCGCTGCATCGTTGACGGCTACGCCCTCTTCAGGCCTGATGCATCGGCATCATTGGCAAAGTGGCCGCTAGAGCTTGATGCTTCTGCTTCCCTGGCAGCCTTGCGCCTTACAAGTGCGGTCATTCACAGCTCTGCAAGTTCGTCGGTGGGAAACTGTATAACAACCGTTGCACATATGGCCTTCTTACGTTTCTTCTTGGCACGCATCCTATCCTCGCGAAGAGTCTCGAAGGAGTCTTCCAAGCGATGATGTGCTTCTTCCTCACACTGAGCCAATGTGACAAACTCCTCGTAGTGGCGCTAAGCCAGCTCCCACCACTCGAGCTGTGGAGACTTGTCTTGCTCCATCGCAGTCGTCGCGTCTTCGTTGTCCTTCAAATTCATTTCTCCTTCGTCATCTTGGGAGGACCGGCCGAAGAACGAGGAGCCGGCTTTGAGGTCTGTATGCTAGATGGAATTCTCCTCCTCTGTGATCGGAGATGCTTGACGTCCCTCCTCCGCCCCCCGGAGGTTCTTGCTCAAAACAGCGACGATACGTTGGTGGGCACTTCCAGACAGAAAGAAGGCGTGTGACCTTCTTGCTGCGAACCATGTCGAAGTGATGTGTGTCTACCATAGTGGTGGTGTGTGCCAAGAGGGCAGCGGCGCGGGGCTTTACGTAGCGCGGCCGAGGAAGCGAAGTCATCGGCGACAAGTATGTGGCACGCGGAAGAAAGGCAAAAAGGCTACTCGGAAAAGTTCTACACATAACTTCTGATTTATTACCATTTCGAATGAGGAGAAGAAAACAAGACAAACACATTAAAGGAAATGCCGCAGAGGATAATTTTAAACTAGTTGTGTGCGAAGCTAATGTTACTATCCAGGAAGTACTTCCGTCTGCGTTATACCTGTGGAGGGGAATACCCAAACTACGCGCACATTGTTCAAATTATTGGGTGTCGCCATTATTCTACACCACACATGGAAAATACCTTTCATGTGACATGGGTCTTAAAAGACCCGATCTATACTAGTGTTGAGAATTCTGCTAATTCTAAGTATTCCATTATTATTAGAGAATATAAAAAAGTAAAGAGGAGAATGCATGACCAGAAGAATTGTGAGAAATAAGTCAATTTATCAAGTTGAGACATTTCGATTTGGATCTCAAATCAAGACCGAAAAAGATTAGGCAGGCTGCTCAACATAATTTTCCATGACCATGTGTAGACGGTTTGACACACGAGGGGACAGAAGTTTCGCATACAGTGATACTGAACTTGAAAAGCCAAACTTATACTTTCACAACAGCTGCGTTACAGAAAAATATACTCCGTACATGCTCGTTCGTGAAGTACATCGCAGTAGAACGTTACATGCACTTATTACTATCAAACCGCTAGCACGCATAGTCCCTAGGTAAATTATAGCTATGCCGTCTCAATAGCACATATTCAAGAAACACGAGATGTTCCAGATAAAGCACACCATGTAAGTCATATGTAATCAAGCCTCGTGGGACTCATGGTAGGAATAGTGTAGACCATTAGCAGGTTAACAAACAATCTGTGACATCAGAAGCCAACATCGCATCTTGCGGTAATCCGGTGACTGTCTTCACAGGATGGCTAATATGGCAGTCCAAGACTATTTTTAGACAGAGAGAGTACAATATATGCGAAGACTCCTCTCGGTGTACTGTATGACCCCCCAAAAGTTACAACCCTTGCTATAAAATGCGGAGGCCAGTTGGCCATGTGTTGTCAATCCCCATCCAAGCAAAGAAACCAAAAACAAGCATCGTATTTGCTTAGCTTGCCACATCATGTTCGGCTGGGGCAAGAGCAGCAAGACCCCTGGTCCGGCAGTCGCCGGCGGTGAGGTGTCGGTGCAAAAGGTGGAGAAGATCAAGTATGTCAACCTCGTCCACATCAAGCCTCCTGTCCGCGGCGTTAGCAGCAACGGCAGCATCGGCAACGCACCATGGAAGGCACAGCCATGGAGGATGCCGAAGAAGCCTGAGAGCACCGGAGATGACATCAACTCAAGGGCCGGCAGGTTCATCGAGGAAACTAAGAACCGCTGGCGCCTTGGCCGCTAATTAGCTAGCCCGCCGCCCGCCGCCCACCGCTCGCCGCCGTCGTCGCCCATGCTTGCATGTGTGTCACGCACTCATGCTCCCTAGCTACTCGATCATCGTCCGTACAAATTACATAGCCCCCATTAAGATGTGATCAAGCTCTAATTAAAAAGTTATTTGTATTGAATATTGATATGAAGTGTATACGAAGCGCAATCATGGGGATACAGCTAGCATGGCTGTTAATTAATAAGTATGAGTATGAGTATGCCGGACAAATTATTTGTATTGATATGAAGTGTAGTGTATACGGAGCATGTTGTTTGTTGATTGCACGCTTGCATACATGCTTAACGTGTTGTCCTTGTCCTTGGTCGCTGGCTGGGCATTCATTATCGGATTCTTAATCATCTCAATAATCACGACTAATCAGCTTCTGCTGCCGAACTGATTCGGAATGATAGATTCTATAGTAGCTATAGTGCTCCGTGAGTAACACCCTCAAGGTTTTAGGCTTTGCAAAGTGTCCAACAAATGGTAATAATAAAAAGAACGAAGAGAACTTTCTCATAGAAAGGTAAGTATGTCTATATCTTTGGTCCGGTTTCTTTTCTAAACAGGACGAACTTTTAGTCTCTGGATTGATAGATGTATACATCATGTATAAAGCGTTAATTCAACCAATACAACCAATTGTTAATAATAAATTAATATGAAGATTGAGGATACCACTGAAAACAAAGGTATTTGCATGATACCTTCGTCGTGGTGTTATTCTCACCAAAGATAATCTTACAAAACATAATTGGCATGGATCAACGAAATATGTTTTCTGTCATGAACAAGAGATAATAAAACAGCTTTTCTTCCATTGTCGATCTGCAAGTTCTATATGGTCAATCATTCAGATATGTTCTACCTTATACCCTCCAAAAAGCATTGCAAATATTTTTGGCAATTGGTGGGTGGATGCTAAGTATAAGTCTCTTATCAGGGTGAGAGAGATTGCATGTATTTGGTCGCTTTGGCTATGTAGAAATAAGAAGGTTTTTAATTATAAAAGATTCTCTAGTGTACGGCTTGGCTCCATTCATGGTTGCCGCTTCAACGCTTGGAGGACCGAGACCTATTTACGAAAACCTATACACGATTGGAGGATATGGCCAAGGAGTTTATTACCCAACATGGGTGACTTCATACTCGTATACTTCCATCTACACTGACCTAGTTTTCTTTAGCCACAGTATTTCAAAAATAATTTAATGGATGATGTCCTTTGAAATACTGTTGCGCGGCTGTGTGCATCTTAACTATGTAGAGGCCAGGTGTAATGCTTAAGTTTTATGTAATAAAGCGTCCTTTATCTAAAAATACATCCTAATACTTTTAATTTATTTAACAATGTCTGAAAAATCATGTACCGATGAACCTGAAGCGACCATTCCAGCGACAACACACAAAACATACCACAAATTCTTCAAGAAGTGTTTGTCGCACATGCGCCGATGATGGTGAGTCTGACCCAAGTTCAACTCTGGATTTTCATCGCTATCCCCGAGTAAAGCCATCACCTTCGGTAAGGATACCACACACGCATGACAACTTTACCTTATCATAAATCTTGTGTCTCCACTGAAGAGGCACTACTTATTTTTGGTTCAGTCATTGCCATCAATCTTGCATGGCCTTTCCCAATTGACGGTCGCCACTCTTCAAGCTCGACGATGAGGGTGGCCATGATTTCACATCCTGGTGCTATGGCTGCATCCACCGGGCCATAAGGTAGATCCAGTGGCATAAACAAGTCAACTTATGGCAAGTTGGAAGGCCAAATCCGGTCCAACGGACCCACAAGGCACATCGCAAGCGCATGCTCCAAAAGGCACCCCCACCATCTTCATCGACCCATCTTTAGGGTATAGATCCACGAAAGGACCTTGCCAGACCAGCCATCAGCACCACTACAGCGCCAAACAGCACCACAACCCTACTCACGTTCATATTCAAACGTACTCACCGATGAGACTCTATTGCGGCGCACCACCGAGTCGCGCCAGCACCAACACAAGTAGATGCATGAAACTCTGCCCCATCTCCAGACCACCGAGCCAATATCGCCCACCACTAGTCAGATCCACACCCTACTTTCCGCCACCTGCTCAGGTGCGTGACACAGAGGAGCATGCCCGATGGAGAGCACCCATCTATCACATCGGTTCGAGAAGCAGACACCGCAAAAGATCCTACCCACCGATTCATGGACATCCACATGGTGGCTTCACCAATGAGGCTAGTGGGTCAGCTAGGAGGCGCATAAGAGGGGGTGGTGCCAGCTAGGGTGTCTGTGGCAGCTATGGTTTTCCCCTCATATATAGTTTTCCTACCGGAGACGACTTGCAAGGGCTCGCGAGGAGTCTTCGCTAAATAAAATAATTGTCAAGAGTGGGATCCTAATTTAAATATGTGGCATGATTTTTCACTTAACCATATTGGAAAAATTTCCAAATAAACGTTTGCCTCCAAAACACAAAGAAAATCAGATGGAAAGCAAGGAAGAGACATGTCACCAAAGGGGAGCTCAAACATGACAGGTTACTGCTCAACGCAGAGCCAGGATTTAAATATGAGGAGGCAAATAAATATAAAGTAAAATGGATTAATATCAAATTACATAAGTCTAAGCTTAATTAAGTAGGATTTTCTCTTTTTCCAAAAACATATGAAGTCTCGCTTATTGTTGATGTCTCCCAGGGGCGGAGGCAGGGGTCAGACCCCCCCCTAACAATATGGGTGGTAGCTTAGTATGGGTACAGTACAAATTTCTGTTGATTGGTGATCAATCACTCAGCCTACTCACGTACACCTTAGTCGTTTATTGTCTACCGTGCCCTCCGGCGGCCCAGGCCCAAGAAGAAATGAGATGGACTCACCTTCTATAGTCTAATGATGTTCGTTTTGCAATTATCAACAGCTTTATTATACAATCACTAATCCTATTCTTCCGCCAGACTCAAAGCCGCCCGGCCGCCGCCCCATAGGCCATATCACCGGATATTATCAACAGCCGCCCTACGCTGCTCTGTCGACTATCCGTGTAACAGCGCAGCAGTAGCTTGCCGGCCAGACGGCCAGAATGCGAGACGCTCGCGTGGTGATGTACCCTGAATCTAAGTCGCAACTCGCAAGGTATGTCATCTGTTATACTACCGGCTGGTCATTTATTTTACTTCCTGATTTTGAACGCTGGGGTGAGTGAAGAGTGATCACCTATGAATGTATGATAGATGTTTGGAAACCTCACTTTGTGTCGAAGCAAAAGATAATTGCCTAGATGTGTGTCCGGGGATTACAAATTGCTTAATTACTACCGGCTAGTATAAGATATAAGGTAAAATTTCTATCTAAAAATACAGGACATAGTTTGAAGAATAAAGAGGAAAACAACCGCCATGAATACATTTTTCAAGGCGATTGTTTTGACGTTTTTTGTTTGCGCCCCAACAAAAATTCTGGCTTCGCCGTTAGCTCGCCCCCCCCTATACCTAAATCCTGGCTCCGCCCCTGATGTCTCCCTCTTTTTTTTGAGAGAAATCCACCATGGAAACTTTATTAATTAAGGAACAAACTTACATTGTTTGCCAAGAGGCTCTAAAGAAAATCAGGCGGATCCTCAGAAGCAGATCCCTCCGCTTTACATGCCAAAGTATGAGATACTACATTACTTTTCCTAGGACAATGAGAGATTTTATCATGAGTAAAATTACGAGCTAAAAAGGAACAGTGTTCATAAATTGCAGCTGCGCCACCAGTTGAATTTCCTCCGTTTTGCTTGATGTCTCCGCTTATTTCTTGTGGCATACCAAAATAAATGTAGGATGTGTTTATTGAGAAAAGCTCCTCTCCCTTGTACAGGATATCTGCAATGGTCCACCTTCTTTATCCTTATATTTACTAGTTGTTGTGTGAGTTAGATTTCCTCTCCCTACACACAACTATACATAATTTTGAAGCTTAAAATGAGACAAATTTTAAATGATTTTTGTCATTTTTCAAAAATCAACATTTAGAACTTGATGTAATATGTTGATACTTAGTGAAACTTGGTAAAAAAATATTTATAAAACATTTTGTTTCACTCTGTTTAAAACTTGGTTCATCAAAGTTAGAAAATATTTGCCAATTATCTTATAGTCCAAATTGGAGACATATTTTTTTCTATGTAGTTTCACTGAGTTTTATTGTGTATCATCATGTTTGAATGTGTTTCATAATTCAAAGTTTGCTTGTTTAGAAGATATAATGGAAAAAAAGACATAGATTCAAACGGAATGTTATCTGATATATATTCCGTCAAATATGGTTGTTTTAAATTCAATACTATAAATTAAATCAATGTATTAAACAATAGAAGAGGAAATACTAGTGTGGGGCCTTCAAGTTTTAATCTCCAAGTAAATGAACGATGGAGGTCCTGTGCAGGGAATGAACGCCACTCTCTATGTTTATTTGTAATTCACATGATGCTATCATCCTCGGTTACTTTCATATATCATTGGGTTAGCATCCGATCATCCTATCTCACCTCTCACATAATAACTAGAGACTAAAGTTGCACTAACATTACAGTTATTGGAAATAATCAAGAAAGTAAAGAAAAAAATTCAGTAAAAAATTATATTTGCAATGAAAAATTGATTAGGACTCATTTTTTTCGAAAAGGAGGTTGAAAAGGTCACATCTAATGAGGAAAATGGAGTCTAGGTAAAACGGTTTGCCCACGCCCGCGCGTTGTCCCCCAGGGCGACGCACGTGCGTCGTTCCCCAGGGCGACGCCAAGGCGAACCCTAGCGCCGCTAGCCGCCGCCCTCCCTTGCTCTCTCCCTCCGATGTTGCCGTTGGCGCCAGCCACGGTGGCGGTGGGCCCCGGTGCCAAAGGTGCTCGGGGGGTGGTCGTGGCGGCGATCCGTGGTGGCGGCTGGGGCGGTGTCTGCGGGGAGGCGCGTTCGACGTTCGGGGCGGAGATCTTGGATGTGCGGCGGCGGCTGCTCCCTCCATGGCCTCTCCGGCAATGGGTGGTGGTGGTGGTTGCGGGTCTAATTCCCGCCTAGACCCGTCGTCGGTTCTTCAGCTGACGACGCGGGGAGGGGGCAGCGACATTGCGAGGCGTGGATGGTGTGGTACCAGCGTCCAAGACCACGTGTTGTGGCAGGCCCAATCTAAGATCTGAGTCACTTGGGTCCTAGATACTGTGTCCACCGATTCCTCCTTTGTTGTCGCTAGCTAGCGGATGGCGGCGAAGGGGCATGCTCATCCATATCGCAGTTTGAAGGTGGCGGTCCTAGGGTTTTTCTTGTGCGAAGATGGAGACCTTCCCGAGGCTTGCCCTTCTTAATCTGGCCGGAGTGTGGAGTTTCGGAAGGCGCCACCGCCGAATGGATCAGTGCTTCCATTGCCTGGAGTTTGCTGGATCGGTTGATATTCGGTCGTGCGCACCCATGTTTTTATTCCGGTCGTTTGGTTATGGAGGAAGCGACGTGAAACTCTATTCTGTGTTCATCAAGAGACATTTTGATCCATGGTGAAGTCAGAAGAAGAGAATATCATGAAGGCTGCATTGGAGAACAAGGTAGGGGAGGTTCAAGTCTCCGCATTATTGAGGGACTTGCTTGGTGTTCCGGGCTTCGCGACAGTGGTATGAAAGTGGGGGCGGCAGCACAGGTAAAATTCAGAGTCTTACCTTTCAGGGTGAAAACCCAAGGTCTTGCCTTAACTGGTTGTGCCCGGCAATGATCTTGTTGAAGACATTGTTTTGAGAGCGGGGACTATCTTCAAGGTGAAAACCTAAGATCTTTGATCGGGCAAGGCGCTGGTGCGTTGTTCCCTTCTTGGAAGCGTCGCTTTTGGAGAGTCTGTATTTCAGGTGTTGTCTTGGTGGTGGATGTATTGTTGTTGATAGGGCTAGAATGATGTAGCAGGACTTTAGTTTCTTAGTTTTCTTTTTTCGTTTTTTTTATTGTGTGCATCCGTACTGCCATTTGGCGTTGTTGCAGAAGCTGAATGTAATTGGTATTTTTTTAATATTAATATATATTTTTTATCAAAAAAATCTAATGACGAAAATAATTTATGTCGGCCATATGTAATCGAACCGAGTGGTAGGAACAGACACCCTCTAGACCCTTAGCAGGGAACAAACTTTTGTCACATGAGAAGCCAACATCACATCTTCTGAAGTCGTGGTTGCTGCCTTAATTAACTGAATTTGTTTTTCTGTGCATGCGCCCGCAAAACTACGGGCGGGTACAACTGTTGCCTTCTCTAGATGGTTAATTAGGCAGCACATTCCGTGCAAAATCCTCTCTGTGTATGAACATTGACCTGCAAAAGCATATATCCCACGCGCTATAAAAAGAGGCCATCGTTGCCAATCCCCATCCAAGCAAAGCTCGGAAAACAAACAAGCATCACACATATTCATACTTCATCATACTAGCTAGCTACAACATGTTCCGCTGGGGTAAGAGCAGCAAGACCCCGGGCCCAGCAGTCGCCGGCGACGAGGTGCCGGTGCATAAGGTGGAGAAGATCGACTACGTCAACCTCGTCCACACCAAGCCTCCAGTCCACGGCGGCGGAGGCTCCATGGGCAACGCGTCTTGGAAGGCACAGCCATGGACAGCGGCGAGGAAGCCCCAAAGCTCTGGAGATGACATCAACTCGAAGGCGAGCAGGTTCATCGAGGACACTAAGAACCGGTGGCGTATGGGCCTCAAGTCATTCCGGGCTACCGGCGGCCGCTAATTAACTCGCCCACCTCTCCGACCACCATCCTCGTCCAGTGGTCCGTGCATGTATGTGCGTGAGTGCGCCACGCTCCCTAGTTACTCCGCCGTCGTCAGTATAAATTTGTATTTAACTTCTCCAAGTAGACATAAGTGGGTATAGCCCCGTCGATTGTGATGTGATGATCTTGCTCTATGCAAATTATTTGTACATGAAGTGTTGTGTATACTGCGCACAATGCATACATGATAAGGCGCGGTTGTTAATTCAGTACGAATATGCCAGCTTAATAATCTTGGGTCTGTATATATGCTGTTTGGTGGTTGCACGCTTGCGACGTCGCTGCAGGGCATTCACGTTCGGATTCGTACGCAATTATCTCACTTATTACGACTAATCAGCTGATTCGGAAGGATAGATTCTTTAGAAGCTGATGATCCGTGACAACCACAACAACTCGATTCAAGGTTTTAGGATCTGCAAAGTGATCAACATAAGGTAATAATGAAATAAGTTACCGAGTATTACTTGATGAGATACATTTTAAATTTGGTGAAACAGCTAAGGTGTTATAGTTATTTGACTATAATTTGATTCAAAATATAGTTATTTCTTTGATCCAATAGGCTCCAACAGTGTTATGAATATTTCCATGATGAATTTCTTGGAGTATCTTTCTTTGGCATTAGTGATCATGTTGTGTAGGTGCATATCAGTATTTCATTCAATGCCGCCAAGAGCCCACCAGAAGCTCTGGCTGTAGCTGCACTCAAACAATAGATGCATCAATGTTTCTAGGGCATGTCACGTTTCATTCTAGCATAATCGGATGATAAAGTTCTACATTTCAATCGGGGTCTTACATATCTTTTAGCTTTATTTTTTGTGAAGAGGATTGCGTATCTTTTGATTGTGCGCAATATGCTTTCTTACTTCGTGTATCTGACTACCCTATGCGGTTTATAGTTGTGGATTCTCAAGGAAGAAATTGGAGATTATTCTTAATTAGTTGTATTGTCATGACCGTGGATTATTTTCCTAGTCGTGTCAAGTTTTGGTTAATTGGAATCCAAATTCCTAATCCTTTCGCCTATTGTGACTAATCACACTTGCTAGAAGGAATACTATCCTAGTGAAGATCCGAGGTTACGAATTATGATCTGCGAAACCAGTAATATTCAGCAGTAATATATTGACGCTAAAAACCATAAAGCTGAAGTTCATGAAACTCGAAACAAAAGGTGGCGTTTAGATGTGATACGCAATGAATTGATTTTTTTACCGGGATAGTAATTTAGCTAGTGCGTTGCAAAGGGCATTTTTTTTACTTATTATCATTGTTATGATTATCATTGTTTTTATTACTACTACTTATTTAGTTCTCTATTAGGTTTTCATATATAAAGCTGTGGTCAAATATTCTCACTTGTAACATTCCTCTATTTTTTCCACTACGTATTATCGCCAATCGTACATGCCATAATATCTAATGGATTTTCGGAGAGAGCAACCTAGCTAGACTCAACAATAGTGACCGCGAATAGGTTTAAGAAAAACACTGTAGTCCTTTTGGGCCATTTCACACTAGAGAATAAGTTATTGGTGAGTAAAATTTTGCAGCTTTAATTTGTTCTAGATCATGCTAGTTAGGGCATGCTTTCAATATGTGAACTTTACTATATTGCTTCCACTACAAAGTAACGGAGGGAAATGTTAACCATTTATAGTACTTTCAGAAGAAATATGGTACTAACAAGCTCAACCAGTAAAGTGAAATCCCCGGGTATGTGCAGATGGCTTGGCGCCCTATTAGGCCCAGTTAGCTTAAAAAATAAGTTGCACCTTCCTAGCTAGCTACACCATAAGTCACCTGACTTATTACGTGGGGCTTCTGAACTAGTCAAATGGATTATTGAAGAAGCTGGGATGGGGGCAGGTTATTTTTAACATGGCAAAAGAATTGGGTCTCAGTTACCTGACAACCTCCATTACAGCTATCACCTAGGCATCGGTCGATCCGGGCTGGGCTTTGGTCCGGGCCAGGCCGAGAGAAGCCTAAGATACAAAAACTAGCCCTAGGCCTGGCTCAGCCAAAAAGGGCGGAAGCCCATCCGTCCGGCAGGCCGCGGACCATGTCGCTTCCTTATTTCATATTTTTAGGCTACCCATACCCGGCCCGGTCCAACCATTAGGGCAACTTTTTCAGGTTTAGTCCCAGGAATTTTGGGCTGGGCCTGTGTCGGGCTGCCCATGGCCACACATAATTACAACTAGTAATATTTCGTGGGATTGATTAGTCATAGTACCACGGGAGCGTATCAAGTGAAAACGAACAGATTCTGCAAATCTGCAAATCGCGGCCGCAGCCGTTGGATCGTGCACCAAGGATCAAATTTCGCACCACCATCCACCTTCGTCTGTTTGCAAAAGGCCCCTTCAATCATGCCATCTTCTCACTCCCCCTTCCTCCTCTACCAACGTATTGTTTTCTCTCTCTCAAAGAAGGCTAGCTCGAGTTTCCTTCCAGCACCTCCGATCTTGCTGCCACAGCATTCTCTGCACCGGATCCATCCGTTAGAGAGACAAAGAAACGAGTTCTATTTTTTTGCTGTTTTTTTTTCGAATTTAGATCTGAATCTTGTTTTTGGAGGAAAAGTCCATTCAAGCAAGGAGAAGGCAACACTTTATTTGTTTCTTGAACGCAATTAATTTCTATGATCCTGGTGCTGTACGTAGCTCTGGGGATTGTATATGTAGCTTCCAGATTCAATTTGATACAGGATCTTAATTGTTTGGTTCTTTTGGTGATGAATCTTGAGAATCGATTTTTTTCATTTGCAACAATGAAATGAAGCACTACTGTGTCCGGTTGTTTCAGATTGAAAATCTAGAACAAAGCGTGATTTTTTCTTCCAAGTTTCATGGTCTATCGTTAGTGGCTATTCCGATCCATGGCATAAATCCAGTGAAAAGTGAACAGATGAAGGATGAACATTGCAGAATGTACATTAGATCCAGGGGTTTTCTGCATAAACATGTGGTGGTGGAGGAGGTGTAACATCTCACCGTCGGTACACAATCTAGTGGTTCAGAACCAAAAATTTCAGATTTTCAGGAAGTAGGCCATTTTCACCTGATACATCCCCATAGTACCACCGTACCAGTGGTGAAATAGGTCAGCGTGGATCAATTATTTAGTTCTATATGATATGAGCACATGTTCATATGCACTTCTTCATGTTTTTGTACTTTTTAGATAAGGAGTATATATTAATATCTTGAAAATATCAATTACATTCAGCCTCTACAACAACACGGTGCCCTTGCGACATTGCGGATGTACACAACCAAATAAAAGAAGAAATCATAAAAGAAAAGTCCTACTAGTACATTGATCAATTCCTTGTAGTAATAGTAGTACAAACACTACCAGGACAACACCAGAAGTCTAGCTTCTCGAATAGCGATGCTTCCAAAAAGGAATCAATGTACACGCACCATCGTTGCCCGATCATAGATCATATATTTTCACCATGGAGAAAGTCCTCGCTCACAAAACAATGCCTTCAACAAGATCATTGCCAAGCATAACCAATTAAGGCTAGACCTTGGATTTTTACCCTGCAAAGGTAGAACTTTGAGCTTCTCCTGTCTTGTCGCCCCTTGCCTATGTTGCTGCTACGAGTCATGAAACACCAAGAAAATTCCTCATCACCACAAAGACTCGAACCACCATTACTAGTCATTAGAATCCCGTCTTCCATGTCATTCTCCGCCTCTCACTTAACCATGCAACGTAAGACATGTCTCATGATGATAACAGACAGCGGAACTTAACCACGCTCCCTCTGAAACCAAACGGTCAGAATAAAACATGGGTGTGCTATTACCGAATTCTACCCGGTCCAGCAATCTGCATGTCGTCTAGTGGAGTTCGCGGACGAAGCCTTCAAGAACTCGACACTCTGACCGGATTAATGATGGATGACATCAAAAAGATTTTTGTCTTGGCACGAGAGGAACCCTAGGACCATCACCTTATTCAAGGTCTCATACGTGACTGGATGGTTGGGTTCTAGCCTACCGCTGCCAGGCCGACCGCCGACACCATTACGATGTCCATCAACCAGCACTGCTGGCAAGACCGCGCTTGCCCGCCACTGAGTCGTGGATCCAGACCCGCACTAGCCAAAGGACCGAGCGGGCTCCGAGCTCCCGGCGCCACAGCAGGGGCGCCTCCACCACGGGGAGACTGCACCACTCCTCAGTCAATGTCGAGACGCGTTGTCCGTCGACCCCCACAACACTTTGCTACTGAGAAATCGTTGGAAATCCGAGAAATCGCTGGAAATCCGAGCCACCGCCTCCAGCGAAAATGACCCCTACCATGCATGGAGAAGCCCCACTGCCGCCACCTGGTTTCGCCCTTCGTGTCGTGCAACAACGGCGGGTGGAGAGGGAGAGAGGTGGGAGGGGGCTCGAGGGCCAGCGGTGGTGCCCCCATCCCCACCCGCCCATGTCACCTAGGTTAGGCGGCGCGGGGGTTAGGGTTGGGTTTTTGTACTTTTCTACACTTCAAAAGTTCCAAGAAATGTCACGGTACTAGTAATAGGTTAATGTAAGTACGCGTTACCTCTTGTGTCTTTAAGGTACATTTCTAATCCTATTTTTATCGTGTTTTTTGCAGTGTGATATTTTATACTCCATGGGTTTTCCGACATCCTATTTTAAAACCCACAAGTTGTCAAGATCGAAATCCACCATAAAGTATGTTTTTTATGGTCATGGTCGTGGATTCTTAAACATGTCTGTTGTTACGGCTAATCAGATGCCATTGCCAAACTAATACTTTCTTTAGGGCATTGGCAAACTAGTTCGGTAGGAGATATTCCCTAGTGGCTGCTAGTGCCGCTTCCACTCCTAAATTAAAGAGAAATTCATAACATGGTCATCAAACGTGAAAAATACTTGCGTTACATAAATAATGCGATCATCGATTGTAAAAGTAACATCTTTACATGCGCTTTGCATCAATTGCCCCTGTCATCCAATAAGTTATTGCACGAATTCATCGTACAGGATTAGTCCTCGGTTTTTTTTTCGAAACTTTTAATGATTATTCTTCTATCATATGCGAAAAAGAAAAGTCCAGTTGGGGGTCATTCATTAGCTATACACTGTGTGCCAATAAGAAAAGATGCTAGAAAAGAAAAGGAGAAAAGGCCAGTTGGTTTTCCCTGCAGCCTTGCTTAGCGCCGCTGATACTAGAGTTATGCGCGGAGCTTCTTCATCTATTCACGACCCAGCAAATTTCACTGCAGCAAAAAATACAACCACTGTCAGCAAATACGATTGCTGTCGTTATGTGCAGGTATGAGGACTTCTCTCTCCTTTTCTCTGAAAATTCTGAAATGGTACTAGACGCTTCGAGTAATTTGGATGCCTTCGAACCTTCGATATCAGTGCGAAACGCGCGACACGCCTGTCTTATCTGATCGGTAGCTTACCCTGGAGATTCCCTCACAGCTCCCAGTATGCTCTATCTCCGTGTAGCTGTACCAGACAATCTACCATATACTACTAAAAGCATCTTTAGTTGCGTTCCCCAAACTGTTACCGAATTGGTTTGGAACACGTCAGACAGGGGTAATTGCAGGCGTGTCGGACACTACGCGAAGAGGCGGGGCGAGTGTTAGGCCCATTGCGTCAGTGACACAGGATTGACACGCGATGTATCATCGTCTTAAACCAGTCGCATACCTCTCGTCAAACCGCGTAAAATAAATGCCCGTACAGGTTTTGCAACGACATTGCAGACTTGCAGTTATCCTAGGCGCGTGCCTAGTCGCGCAGAGAGACATCTCGGTGCGCATGGCCATGCACGACGGCCTTTAACCACCGCCCCCTCGCCCGCCTCCGACGTATAAATTGAGGTGTTCAGCCCTCATAACACACCCCTAGCGCCGCACATCCACAATCCTAGCGCAGCCCCTCCATAACACTAGCGGCATCCTCCACCTTCTGCCCACACGTGCCATGGTGGGTTCCAGGGGCCGCCGTGGTCGATCACCATTTCATGTGTGCTCATTGTCGCCGTACTTCTACAACATGGAGTTTTTCGAGTTCGTCGTTCTTATCATTGAAGACCTTTCGGCAAAAAGAGGCTCCCGGAGAATTTCACTTAATTTCTCGATGGCCGGGAGCAGGCCGAGGTGTGCGCAGGTGCAAGAAGATGGCTGCGGATTTTTGCCGGTGGCCCATTGAGGTCATATTCGATAGGCAAAGCCAGATGTACATTCACAATGGATGGAGAGCAGGTCGCCCGCGTCCATGACCTGGAGGTCGGCTTCTTGCTGAACTTCAAATACGAAGGCAGCGGCAGGTTTCACGTGAAGATGTTCGACGCCATGATGTGACGTAGGCACTACCACGTGTATGTTTAAATAGATATGATAATTTCCAAGCCGAAACTGGATCTGAATCCATTTTAAGATATCTATATCCGATTTTAAAAAATCCGACAAATAAAGATATCCGATTTCGAAGTGGTGCTTCGGCTACAGTATAGGATATGGTATAGAAAATAGCATGTGATATGGACTATCCAAAATTTAATTAGAATATTCTAAAGACTTTTAATCGGCTAATCTGATTTTTCGATCAAAAACCAAGGCCAATATCACAAGGTTAGCAGTTATTGAGTTGCCGCATTTGTCTACCATCTTCAGCTATAATTTATATGAATGCTTGAATTTAGCATATTGTGTCTCTTTTTTTTAATTACACATGATTCAAAGTTTAAATCACTCTCAAGATCCGACTATTTTTTTATTTCCGAACCAAGTTCATCCCATTTCCACTTCGAAACAGTAGTTCGGTATACGCATTCGAATTCGAAATCAGTCAAAGTTTAAATCACTCTCAAGAGTAGACCTTTTGTCCCGCCTCCGTTGTCGCGGCTGGCCGCCCGAGACAAAAGGGGCTTACGGCCCGCGACATTAGGCATGTTCTCCACTAGTGTATTGATTGAGTCCTCTTAGTACGTTGATAAACTTAGCCGCTTTCATAGCTCCTCTTCACTCAACAATCGGATCCTTATGTTGACCCTTGGATTTCAATACCTAGGTCGTCAAAATCTTACAGCATCCATGCTAGTGGTGTGCTCTCTCATGCATTGAGTCGGCTAGCAAGTCGGGTCGGTCAAGCTCGTGCAATCACGAGCCAAGCCTAGCTCGTCTTGTCTCTAAAACATCTAGAACACGTGGCTCGGGCTTGTCTTGCACGGTTTTTTGAGCCTAACCTACCTAGATAAACCCCCGCAAAAAAAAAAAAAAACTACCTAGATAACATCTCCCTGGGTCCGCCACCTTCCCGATTCTCCCCGATTCTCCTCGATTCTCCTCTTCTCTGGCTTATGTTGCAGGCTCTGTAACTTCAGCTTTGTTTAATGACCACAATTCTGTGTAGCCTTCTATCGAGGGAACGCATTTTAGTATCTAATCACTTTATTCAAACATGTTACTAAAACTCAATCATGTGTGGCTACTGCCTACTGTAAATACATCAACATTTACATGTTTAAGTAAAACTTTCTCAATTTTACATCATGTTATATATAATTCTGATTGTGAATTTTAAGTTTTTTACGAAGCCTAGGCTGGCAGACCTTTTTATAGATCGGGAGTTCGAGCCGACTTGCTAGCTTCATGGAGCCAGCTTGCAGAGCTTTGCAACCAGCAAGCTTAGCCTGAGGCTTGGGCTTGCCTTGTTTAGATCTTCTAGCAGGGCCGAGCTCAAGAGTTTCGAGTTTTATGTCCACCCCAAGAAACCCCCACCTCTATTATATTTGTCCCTATATTAAGTAACGGAAACTACAACAATTCGCCTCCTTCATGCTGAACAACACAAACTCATCGTTGCCCCGCTATAGCCAAATCATGGCTCCGTCATGTCGGCTCCCACTATGGCCAAATCATGTGAGTAGTACATTACGTATGGTAGAAAACATAAGAGATTCCAGATAAATCACACCATGTCGGCCATATGCAATCAACCCAGTGGTAGGAACAGACACCCTCTAGACTCTTAGCAGGGAACAAACATTTGTGACATCAGACGCCAACATCACCTCTTATAATGACTATCTCACTCGATTTTCTGTTACATACGCCCGCAAAACTACCGTGAGCTTCCACTATTGCCCTCAGTACTTCACTGGTTGGTAATTAGGTAACACATTGCGCGCAAAGTCGTCTTTGTGTATGAACATTGACCTACAAAAGCATATATCCCACGTCCGCTACAAAAAGAGGCCATCGTTGCCAATCCCCATCCAAGCATAGCTCAGGAACAAAATAGGCATCGAACGTATTACCTAGCAGCTAGCTACAACATGTTCCGCTAGGGTAAGAGCAGCAAGGCCCCTGGTCCGGTAGTCGACGGCGGGGAGGTGGCGGTGCAGGACTGCGAGTACTATATTGAAATATAGAACCTTAGAATTGTGTGTTGTATTGCATGACCCTTTGGGGGTATATATAGAGGTACAAGGGGAGGGAAAAAACTTGTAGTACAAGATGATCAATCCTAGTCTTACGTATACACCCCTACATATTATACATCTAACATCCCCCCTCAGTCGTAGCAGGAGTGAAGCGAACGCTTGTGACTGGATTTGAAGTCTCGCGCTTCCATTCTCTTCTCCTCCTTGTCATCGCCGGCGTCCCCTTCTGGTACCTCCTCTTCCCTCCCGCAGTCACAGCGGGAGTGTCGTGGACGCATGTGACGACGCGGACGCTATTGACTGGAGTTCTTGAATTGCTGTAGACGTTTTGTTGATGTCGATGTCGAGGTAGCCGAGCGTGATGTAGCCGTGGTCGAGGTATGGTCGATATCGTAGTCGTCATATGTGGAGTAGCCGTATTCGCCGAAGGCGCAAAAAATTGAGCGTTTTTGGTCATAGGGTTTTGTGTCGTAGCGCGGCGGCGGCAGCGGTTCTGCGGCGGCGGCGGGTTTTTATCGTACTGCGGCGGCGGCGGTTCTGCGGCGGCGACGGCGGTTCTTTGTCGTAGCGCGGCGGCGGCAGCGGGATTTTGTGTCGTAGGCGACGACAGTGTTGACGAGGATGTCGATGAAGACCATGCTGATGTAGACCTTGGCGATGTGTAGAACTCGAGGAAGATCTTGATGTAGTCTCGATGTTGTTGTTCGGGTCGTTCGCGGTGCAGTGCAGATTGTTGGTGAAGTTGTCCGGCTCGATAACCCGGACTTTCCGTGACGCTGGCGCAGGCATGGTACTTAACCATGTACGTGTCCTTGCAAGGCTGGTTGGTCCGTACACGGATGAACGTGGGCTTCTCCTGGCTTGGCTTGGCCATGTCCTGCTGCGCGTGATGTCTTGGAGGTGCTGTGGATGGCGAGGCAATGCGACTGTGCGTGGTGCACTGCCGCCTAGGAGCGGTGTCCCCCGTACAGCCGTACCGTGTCGGGCGTCTGGACCGGCGGCGTGGCAATGTAGATGTTGGAGCCCTCGAAAATCATGTCGAGCGTGAACATGCCGGCGGATCTTGAAACAACCCGACGTCTGCGAAGTGGCGTCGTAGGAGCGCCGCCGTTTTTCACCGATTTGCATCTGATTTCACCGGAGATTTTCGGGTTGGGGATTTATTTGGCTAAGTGGATCTAAAATTTAGGAATTCGAAATTTGGATCTAATCTACTCTAAAAACCGATTCGATCTTTGATCGAGACCGGGTTCCGCGCCTAATGTCACAAGATTTTTGACTCTGAGCAAGTTTTTCTGGCTCTAGCCATTTTTTCAAGTGATCCAATAACTTCGCACCCAATGTCACAAGATTTTTGACTCTGGGCAAGTTTTTCTGGCTCTAGCCATTTTTTCAAGTGATCCAATAACTTCGCTCTGATACCATATTGAAATATAGAACCCTAGAATTATGCGTTGTATTGCATGACCCTTTGGGGGTATATATAGAGGTACAAGGGAAGGGGATAGACTTGTAGTACAAGATGATCAATCCTAGTCTTACGTATACACCCCTACATATTATATATCTAACATACTCGAGTGAGAAGTTTACCCGGTATTTGGGTTAAGTAAGCATCCCTCCCTCCCTCCCACGACCCGCGCCGCCCCCGCGGCGGCCGGGCCGCGCCTCTTCTCCAAGCCCCCCAGTCTTCCTCCTCCGCCCTCCCCTGCCGCCGGGCGTTGCCCGCGCGGTGCCGGCGGCGGCAGGGTGGCCTCTACCCGCCGTGAAGATGGGGGCGCGGGGTCCTCGGGCTAGCGGCGGTGCAACTCGGCGGGCGTCGGTCCGACGGAGCAGCGTGGAACCTGCACGTCGGGTGGGAGGAGGGGCGGCGGCGCGGCCGTTGGCGGCAGAGCTGCGCGGGCAGCGCCATGGCAGGGCCTGCTCGACCCAGATTTGGGCCCAGGCAGGGCCCGGAGGGGCTCGGCGGTTGTTCTGCGCTTGGCATGGCGGCGGCGCTCCCTAGAGAAAAAGGAGGCAGGGCGACGGTGGGTGGGCGGCGGCACTTCGGCCGGCCAGCTGCAGCGTAGCAACGGGGCTTTGCGGGCCCTTTTGGGTCCAGCCGGGCCAGTTTGGGCCTGGTTTGCCTCGTAGCCTCGTCCGGTCGGCTACCGCGAAGGCGGTGGAGGCAGTTCCCTCCCGCGTGGCTGCGGTGCTGCTACCCCCGTCCCCGCTGCATCCCTTTTCTTCCTCTAGGCCCTGCTCCGGTGACCACAGTTAGGCGGCGATGATGGCTACAAGACCGTGGTGGCGTGTGCTGGTGGGCGTCATGTTAGGTGGAGCACGTCGGAGCGTCTGGGGTGGTTGGTTTGGGGGTCGGGAGAAATCCCTGTCGGCATGCTCGACACCGACGCAGTGACGCATGCGGGTGTCACCTTGCCTTCCTGAAGGGCGTTGGGTGTACCTCCTCCTCAATCCCCTCCGCATACCGGGGGAAACCCTAGGACTAGTCCGGGCAGCAGCGGCGTCATCGTCGTCTCCTTGGTGAAGGTGTTGCTTGGTATGCGGCGCCTCGGCGTGCTAGGAGCATGGTGGTACTTCTCCGGAGGGTGCAGCGGTTGCGGATCGTCATCGTTTTCGTCGATCTGCCGGTGTCGGCATTAGTTTTTCTTTCCTTTCTTTTCTTTTCTTTTGGGCTTGGTTGTGCTGCGGCCCCATCGCGTTCGTTGTATCGGGTCATTTGCTATATTAATATAGAGAGACGAAAGCCTATTTCGAGAAGGGAGGTGGCGGTGCATAAGATGGAGAAGATCGACTACGTCAACCTTGTCCACGTCAAACCTCCTCACCACGGTGCCGGAGGCGGCGCGTCGTGGAAGGCACAGCCATGGACGGCGGCGAAGAAACCCAAGAGCGCCGGAGACGACATCAACTCTAGGGCGGGCAGGTTCATCGAGGACACTAAGAACCGCTGGCGCATGGGCATCAAGTCATTCCGGCACACCGGCGGTAGCTAATTAGCTCGCCTACCACCGGCCACCGTCGTCGTCAAGTCCAGTCATCCGCGCATGTATTTGTGTCAACCTCCGTAGCTACTCCGTCTCGTCGCCATCAGTACAAATTATTTAACCTGCTCGTTTAGTACACATAAGTTATAGCCCCGATATTATGATGTGATCATACTCTCGCCAAATTATTTGTTTATTACAGTTCAGCGTGTACATATATACAGCCGGCGCGCACTGCATGCGTGATACGGTGTGGTGGTTCTTGCTACTCCATCAGTATGAGTATGCCAGCTAAATAATTTTGGATCCTTATGCTGTTTGTTGGTTGCACGCTTGTATACTTTGTTAGCGTGATTTCTTTAATTAGTCATTGTCATGATCGGATTCGTAATCTTTTCAATTATTACGGATAATCAGCTTCTGCAGTCGAACTGATTCGGAAGGATAGATTCTATAGCAGCTAGTGATCCGTGAAAACCACGGAAACTCAAGGTTGTAGGCTTTACAAAGTGATCAACAGATAGTAATGTTGAAATAACTTCAACTGTTTTCACAGTTTATTTTAGTCCCTTGTCTTTCTTTTCCTTGTCTTTCTAAACAGAACAAAACCCTGTCCTTTATCTGATTAGAAACGGCCGGCATCCTTGCTTATGTGGTGCGGTACCTAGAAGCTTTGAAGTCTTTGAAATCTGGGCAAAACCAAAGATCAAGGTCCTGAAGATAATAATTTTCAGTGTAAATACCCGTAAAATATTACAGGAGGTAAGACATAGGTCTGCCAGCAAGCCCGGGCAGGAGGGCCTTAGGGCTGCCCATGTATCCATGCTGGCACACATAAACTTGGCACGTATTTATTCAAAACACACATAAAATAGAGGAAAAACATGGGAGAGACATGTCGCCTTTGGGAGCTTGAGCTTGCCAGAGTTACAGGTTCCACTTAGGATTGGGTGAGGGACAAAACTCGTTTGCTTTCAAAAGATGGGGGACTTAAATGTACACAAAATACTCTAAGAAACTAAATGTGAACTTCTCGGACCGTCTGGTCACCAAGCTATATAGTAGATACGTTGTGTATCTAATACATTCTGAAAACAAACAAACATCTCTTTTCAAATATGTGGATATTTACTTTGGTAGCTATGAACAATTTTGTTGAAATATATGAATATTTTTAAATAATTATAAAATAATAGTTTTGGTTTGATACAAAGTTTTTTCCATTCTACAGAACTGTGTAAGAAATTATTTTAATACCAATAAAAATATCCTAAAACAAATTGACAAATAGAAAAGTCAGATTTAATATATTTTGGGCCTATTATATAATTTGAAAGTCAGATTTAATATGGTCTGGACCGATATAGCATTCTTAATTTTTAATTTTATTAGATCAATTTACGATCATAATTATATTTATTTTAAGTATACAGAAATATTTTCTCAGAAATAAAAGAAGTATGAGTGGGCCATGTCGGTGCCTATTTAGGCGATGTACAATGCAAGATGCTTAACAGAGTGCTTATAAAAATAAACCAAAATTTTGTTTTAGCACTAGTGCTTATTTGAATTCAAGAGGTGACTAGTTAGACGTCTACCTAGCATGAATAAGCACCGATGGTTAGACAAAAACTATATTCTGCTAACCATCTCTCTAAGCACTCTGCGTTCTATATGCTCATAGATTTCTCTTCAGTTTCTTTTTAGAAAAGTTTTTTCTCTCTTAGATTTTGTTGGTTTAGACGCTATTAAATTTCTCTTTTTTTTTTTTTTTTTTTTTTGAGAACTCATCATTAAATTTCTCTTTAGGTGTGGCTGGTTACCATTTCGCCAGGAAAGGCCATACGGCCGAAGAGCAGCCCGTTTCCGTGGCATCTGAGTTACAGATTCATCGGAGGCTTCCGAGAGCGCCTATCCTTCGACCTGGTCAGCGCGTCCGGGAGTGCCGCGCACCCTCTGCGCCAGGCTATAGTTAGTTGGGCCACGGCCCAACAGAAACAGCTTAGATTTTCTTTTTTCTGTTGAACTTTTGCTTTTTAAGATCTGTTTATCCACAAAAAAGGAATTAATATTTTTCAGAAATAGATTCTAAAATAATATGAAAAAAAAAATTAAAATAATTTTGTTTAACATTTGAATTTTTTTGAAATTTGAACAGTTTTTTGAGATTGAACATTTTAAAAAATGAATATTTTTTCAAATATGAACATTTCTATATTTGAAAAAAATCTGTTTTTTTATTTGAAAATTTTCATATTTTCATATTTTAAATTTGACCAATTTTTAAAAGTGAACATTTTTCAGATAGAAATTTTTTTTGAACATTTTTATTCTAAGTATTTTCAAACTTGAATATTTTTTTCATTGAATTTTTTCGAGATTGAACATATTTTGGAAAAAATGAACATTTTGTTAATATGAACATTTTCAAGATTGAATATTTTTTGAATTTATACATTTTCGAGAGTGAACATTTCTTGAATATGAGCATTTTAAAATTTAAACATTTTGTATTTTATATATTTGTTAAATCTATACAATTATTTAAAAAATGCATATTTTTCGAAAAAAATCTTTTAAATCTTAAGAAAGAAAAAAATGAAACCGGAAAAAAACAAAAAAGAATATAGAAATCCGAAAGAGAAAAAAAGTGCAAACAGGGCCAACCAGGCTAGCCCATACCACACACGGGGGCTGTGGTCCATGGCAACCACCGAGCTGATAAGCATCCAGGTTTCTCCGAGGCTTTCTTGTCAGTTGCGGGTGTTGTACATCGGCGGGAGCGCCTATTAATTGCTCCGCTGCGGGAGAGAATAACTCTTGCATGCAGCGCCTCGCTTACGCATCCTTTTTGGGCCCACGAACGGGTACTACTGCACTTTTTCGGTTTCTCTATTGTTTTTTCTTTGGAAAGTATCCAGATTTGAAAAAACAAACTTATATTTTTATAAAGTTTGGATCTACACAATGTTTATAGTTTGAAAAATGTTCAGAAATAGAATTTGCTCAACTATAAAAAATTCTCAAATTTAAAATTTGATCAAATTTGAAATTTGCTTGAATTTGAAATCAAAAAACCAAAAAGAAAAGATAGAAAAACGAAAAAAAAAACAGACAACGAAATACCGACAGAACCAATTAAAACTGGACGAAAGATCTGAACTAGAATGTTCAAGAAATGCCCTAAAACTGGAAAACCCAGAGCACATGTACATGGGCCGCGGCCCAAGTTTATCTTCCACGTATGCGCGCGTTAATACGCCCCGCTGCGGAGGATGTATAGAAATTTCCTACATCGGCTCAGTTAGAGCATCTTCACTCGTCTCCCCGAGAAGCCCCCACGAGCCGTTTTTTACATCCGGACGGCGAAATCCGGTCCAGCCGCGCCCCCGGTTCCTCGATTTCGTCCGGATTTGGGCCTAAATTCATCCGGCGATCCCACGCCATTCCCGGCCCCCCGGGGAGCGCTCGGGGACTCCGGATGGAGCAAAACCAACCGTCCACGCCCATGTGTCTCCTCTTTCGTCCGGACTCCGCGGGGCATCCTCTTTTTCCCTGAGAAACGCCGCTTGGGGAGCACACGACTGGAAATATACTGCCCCCCATACCAAAAATTGATCCAATCCGGACGAAATTTCGCCGGATTTGGGGCGTGGGGAAACGCCAACGAGTGGGGATGCTCTTAGCAATTGTCAGTTTGTCACGGACTGGGAGTTCGAGCATGCGCGGCAAAAGGTATGGGCCGGGCTAAGCAGTGGAATTGGGTAAGCCAGCTGTACCTGTACCTGGACAGAGGAAGGGACGAACGGTATTGATGGACTGAATTCTCTCTCCCATTCTTCCTACTCTACCTGCATCTTCTCCTAGTCTGTATACACACTCCTACTCCGATCTTATCTGTATCCCGAGCCGTGACGGGGGCACAAGTCACGAGTCACAGTTCAATCATGTGGGAACGGAATGGTGGCGTTCTCTTCTCATTGTACTGATCAAACAAATGATGTTGTTACCAGGCTGAGCAAATTATCACTAGTCACGCATGTTTCAAATAATTTAAAGATAAATTAAGCATACTCAAGGTACTACCATCGAGTTAGCTAGAGATTACTACTACTACACGGTATGGCAGTTCAGCGGTCAAGATTCAACGCTCAGGCTCCGGTATATCGGGATCTTGACGCGCACTGTTGCTTAGCGCCTGAAATCCTCATGTTTCAGTCACACCTGAACATGAAAGCCCCTCTAAAAAACTGCATAGCCCCAATACCAAGCCACGGCAACACGCATACTCTCGGGACGGTCAATTCTGTCGGACCAGCCATCCAAAAAGATATCTGTCATAGTATCGGACCAAAACAGACCAACGTCGTTGTGCCAGCAAGGATTGTGTACTATGACTGTAATTGAATCTACCAATTCTATACTAGTACTACTGATACATGCTTGTGCAGGGATTAAAGATGTAGATGCAGGCATGCAGCATTAGAACGACAGTCCATCATGGGGGAATAGTTGGAAAATGAAATGTATCCTAGTGCAACCAGGAAGGAATAATTGCACGTGACAGCTAAACAATGATCAGATAAAAGAATACTTTTGCTGCCACACAAAATTCTCAGATACTTGTACTCTTTGCTTGCACAGAAACTACCAAACAAAATTCTAAGATAATAATGCTATTTAGTAATAGTTTTTCATAAATGACCATTACTTTCCTCGAAAAAGGGCCCTGTAAACTTCTCACAAAAATAAAATAAACAAAACATTCTTCTTCAGATATAAAGATAAAGAGCAGAAAAAGACTGGATATGTTAGATAATGAAACATGCAGAGAACCATTTTCTCAGATGCAAGTCCTCCAAAGAGACCTAAACTTCTCAGAAAAGATAAAACAAAATTAAGAAAACCACAAATGAACAGGTTAGAAATTGTACCAAAAAAAATCACATTCCAAATAAAGTTGCCAATAAGAATGATTCAAAACGGAAACCTCCAGAAATATCATTCTCCAATGCTCAACTCTCAATCAGAGGACCCTCTTCTGCGTTTTCCCGAACAGCATCTCCATGTCTAGCTGCTATGAACAAGAATACTAAGACAAGGTTGCAGATTCACCCAACAATCAGCATAGTCCAAGGAAAACTTGGCAGTAATAGATAAATGGAAGCCAAAACCTGAAGAAATGTCGTTTTCCAAGACTCTGCTCTCAATCAGAGCACCCAGTTCTGCATTTCCCCAATTCGTATCTCTCAATGTCTAGCTACTATGAACAGGTTTGGAAATCAATAAATAAGAAATCAGCAATGGCTACATCCATCCATGCCGAAAGGTGCTAGCAGTATCACATCTGAAGAAATTTTGACGAAACTAAGGAAAGAGCAAGTCAGTTCGGATACTCCAACAGCTCGATCATGCCATCCCTTCCTCAGAATCCTTCCAGTTGGAGAAGAGTAACAAAGACCGAGTTGTGCAGTATCGAATTCAAAGAATTTGTGTGGAAACTAAAGGAAAGGCGAGATCATTTGGTTACTCCTCCAGAGATTTGATCTCGCCTTTGATCTCGGCCCCATCGTCTTCTTCCTGGCAGTCGTCGTCCTCTGACCGATCGTTCCAGTTGTCGAAGAAGGTGGCGATGAATGAGGAGCACTCCTCGGACCAGCTGCGTCTGTTAGCTGAGGCGCGCCACTGCTGGTCCGTGATCATCTCCGGCGAGAGGCCCCACTCCTCGAGCTCCTCCTTGGTGTGGTGCATGAGGAGGCTGTACTCCCCGCC
This sequence comes from Lolium multiflorum, assembly GCA_030979885.1. Classification (NCBI taxonomy): domain Eukaryota; kingdom Viridiplantae; phylum Streptophyta; class Magnoliopsida; order Poales; family Poaceae; genus Lolium; species Lolium multiflorum. The sequence continues at coordinate 31,682,613 of CM061747.1, read as the reverse complement.
TGGGCCGAGCTGCATGACCCTGAACTCGCAGTTCTCGAAGTTGTTGAGGCGCTCGAACTGCTCCACCGTCCACTTGAACCACTTCATCATGAAGACGCGGGAGGTGAGGCCGTGCGAGACGATCACCAGGTTGGTCTCGCAGCTGGTGGTCTGATCCAGCCGCCCGTTGTCGATGTCCCGCCACAGCGACTCGAGGAAACCTGCATTGTTGGTTTCGCGATCAGACATCAGAGGCGGGGAGAGAAGATCGGGGATCGAACCGAATTGGAAGGAGGATTAGCGGAACGGAAATGGGGGATTGGATTGGAGGGGGCTTACTGGCGACGCGGTCGAAGACGTCGGCGGCGGACTCGCCCTCGGGGAACCGGAAGAAGAAGCGGCCGAAGCGCTCGCGGGTCTCCTTGACGGCGCGCATCCGCTCCTCGACCTGGAAGTTGCCGAAGTCCTGCTCGCGGACGCGGCACTCCTCGCGGGCGCCGATGACGCGGTCGCGGGGGAAGGCGGCGCCGATCCCGCGCAGCGTGGCGCGGGTGCGCTCGTAGGGGGAGACGTAGAAGTAGACCTTCCAGTTGGGGTCGGGGCCGCCCTCCGGCGAGGAGGAGACGACGTCGAGGATGCCCCTCCCGGCGGCGCGCGCCTGCTCGACCCCGCGGGGCGTGAGCGGGATGCGGTAGTCCGGGGTGGTGGAGTAGGCCGACATGTCGAGGTTGCCCTGGCTCTCGCCGTGCCGCACCAGGATGATCCGCTTCGGCAGCCGCCGCGAGCAGCCCGTCGCGTGCTGCTTCGTCATCTCGCAGAAGCAGCAGGAGTCCTTGCCGCCGCCGACGCCGTCCGCCGCCGTCTCGGGTGAGGAGGAGGATGACATCGCTGGCGCCAGGGCGTGCGCGGGTATTTATAGAGCAGGGGAAGTGGGGACCAGTTGGAAGGGGGAGGTGGTTGGGTGATGGAGAGCAACAAACTTGACGCCGCCCGCTGATTGGTCCAGCTGGCACCTCTGGTTCCTGCCGCGCTGGCAGGCTTACTCTGCAAGGAATTGTTAACTGACACTCCACAGATCTCCTGTTGCTGCAGAGATGCCGTGTGCTGCTCCTCCTGCAAGATCAAGCCAAGCAAAGCATTTTAACCCGTTATCATAGAAGTTAAACAGGAAAAACGTGCAATGAGACTCTTCCGATCACTCAAACTATCCAACTGAACTCATTCAAGGATGCAGGCTATTACGTAGAAAAGATAACTTTTTCCCAGGCCCTTGATTATGCAGAGACTCGGAGATAACTCTAGTTACACGTGAGGCTACAACTGAGAAAAATGCCTAGTCCGTTGGATTGCTTTGGATTGATTTGTGATTCATCCTAGGAATGACTTATGAATTACTCCCTCGGTCTCTTTTAATTGACTCGGATTTAGTACAACTTTATACTAAATTTAAATCAATTAAAAAAGATCGGAGGGAGTACTTGCAAATGACCCGAACCATTAGATTGTTTCCTGATTTATGTTAATCATTAATTACAACGTGGGTTGCAATTAACTGGAAAATAACTTGATTCATAGTGAGAATTAGTGACAACCTTCTTTTTACATTTCATTGGGTCGAGCAGGGTTAAGTTACACTGTTCCAAGCATTTTAAAATGTCATCACAGAAGTTAAACGGAAAAACGTGCAACGAGTAGTAAACTCCAATTTATTTAGAAAACTCAAGCTCTTTTTTTTTACTTGAGCAGGTCAACTTCCAAACACAGCATCCACCGAGCGTCTATGGATCCCAGCAAATCCGCAGTAAATTTTGTTTTCAGATACACAAAGTTTTATACTCAGATGCCAAGTTTCTTGGAGACTTGTAGTAACTATTGAAGTTTTACCCAACTAACCGATCATCGTGATTATGCAGAGACTTGAAGATAACTCGGTATCTTAGGCACATGATTAAGATGAGTGTGCAACTGTGGATGGGTCATCCTCTCGCTAGACGCCGTGCAAGGAAAGGCACGTGATACGGCGCCTCTACTGTTGCTGCTTTGTGTCTCCGTGAAGCATGTGCGCACCACGAAATGGAGTTGGAGGCCAGAAGCAGCTAAGCAATTCCTGGTCTATCCTGATCACACAGGGGTCGGTGCTTTAATTTTGGGATTTGGATGCTTGTAGGCGTAGGGGTTGTCCTGACACGGCATCCACAGACACGCGCACACGGCCGTACACGCAAAACACGTCTCAGGTTCTAATCAGGTCACATGTACACAGCTAGTTGTACGACTCAACTTAGAAGCTTCTATTAATCACACACACGCATCATGAAGGCTGAAGATCACATATGCAGGGTTCAATTACAGCAGTGCTGTATTCCAATTGAGTGGGGAGCTTTAAATTTTTTTAGGGCATTTGATCGTGATACATGTGTAATGGATTAGTTCTGTAGAGGGTAGCCACTTTGTACTAACTAAAGACCAGAGAGTAAAGTTTGCTTCCCTAGCATAAAAAACATGAAAATAGAGCAACACATTGGATAGAGTGTATAGGATGCAACAACATAATTTGGTAAAGGGTCCTATCATGAAGTCCAGCTCAAAATTAGTAGGATCATGCTTTAGAGCATGATTAACGGTTCACGCTGTTAATAGACTATATATAGCGGGACCTTTGAAAGTTGGTTTCCTGGTTTGGTTGTTCCCATGCCTGCCCCAAATCCGACTTTCGTTTGGCAGGCTTAGGGCATCTCCAACCGGGCGACCCAAACGGACGCGCTGGGCCGTCCGTTTTGGGCCGTTCGTGCGCGGACGTGCCGCGTCCGCGCGTCCGTTTGGGTCGCGCGCTGCGCCCAAGGATTTGGGTCGCGTTGCCCTATGGTATGTTTTTCTTGTAAATTCACTAGAAAAACGCAAAAACGTATTATATAAAATATATAAAATAGTTCAAATGCTCAAAATGTATTACACATTACATAGTCCATGTAATCAAGGATAAAGTATTGTTCAAATAAAATGAAAAACGATACAAATGCTCTAGGCTTTTTCCTTCATCATTGTTGTTTGCAGCATTGGTGCCTACATGGTGCCACATGTGCTCGACCAAATCAGCTGGGTTGTGTTCAAGATCTCTAATTTCATGGTGCGTGAAGAATGTCCTGGAATGATGCCGGACCACCTTGAGGAGTAACCAACTCTCCTTGGCCATCCCAGTCATTATCAAAGAGTGAATCATCCCGCTCCTCAACAATCATGTTATGCATGATTACACAAGCGGTCATCACCTCCCACAGAGTTTGCACATCCCAGGCTCTGGCAGGGTGTCGACGATAGCCCAACGAGCTTGGAGGATGCCCCGCTCCACATCTTTCCGGGCTGCCTCCTGCTCTTTGGCAAACCTTGCCTCCTCTGAGGTTGGGTTTCGGATCGTCTTCACGAGTGTAGCCCAAGGTGGATAGATACCATCGGCAAGGTAGTACCCCTTGGTGTAGTGGTGGCCATTGATCTCAAAATCCACATCGGGGACTGACCGTACGCTAGCCTATCAAACACCGGAGAGCGCACACATTGATGTCATTGTGCGAGCCAGCCATTCCGAAGAATGCCAAATCCATGTGTCATGGGAAGCAACAGCTTCAAGAATGACTGTGCACCCGAATGGCCGATGCCCCCGCCAACCAAAGGGCGTTCTTCCACTCCTGCATGCGTCTATGCTGCCAAGCATCCCAGGAAACCCCGGCGTTGATCGACAGACGAGCCGTGTCCTCATTAGTTGCGGAGGTATTGTTCTCCGAACGAACCGATCACCTCCAGAACCTGTACATCGATTCCAGGGCGGTTGACTCACTCATGCGCGTGTACTCATCTACGAAATCACCGGCAACGCCATATGCGAGCATCCTAATCGCTGCCGTGCATTTCTGGTAGGAAGAGAGGCCTACCTTGCCAAGTGCATCCACTTTCGCATGGAAGTAGTCGTCGTAGATCTTCACGCCATCCATGATCCGGCGGAACAGCGGCCTGGTCATCCGAAAACGACGGCGAAACAATGGCGGCACGAAAATGGTGTCGGTTGGAAGTAGTCTCTGTAGAGCTGGTCGTGGCCGCGTTCTCTTCGCGGTCCAAGGCGGCCGCGCGGCCCGGCAAGGACCCCCGGTGCACGGGAATCTTCGAGACAATGTGCTCGTGGATGAGCAGCGCAGCATCCGTGAAAAATTCATCGTCGGACTCCTCTTCTGACGACGTGTCGATGAAGTTCTTGAAGTAGTATTCGTCGTCGTCCACCATGATCTGAAAAGGGACACATTTGAGTTCAGCGAGGCGATCGAAATCGTTCCGTGAAATGTTGGACTCGACTTGGGGAACACCGAGAGCGCACCGGGCGGGAGCTCACGAACGGCGGAGGTGTCGCGACGGTGAGAGGACAACGGCGCCGGCGGCGGCGTCCTCCACGACGCGGCGAAAGCAGCGCGGGGCCTCGACCTCTTCCGCCCCGCTTGCCGGCGTCTCGACGACGATGGCCGGCGTCGACGCGCTCCCAAATCGCCGGTCCGTGGGTGGCGGCGGAGCGGTGGGGAGATGTGTGCGACGGGCTTTTGTTTTGGGAGGCAGACAGGCGGGCCAGGGGCGGACAAGGAGGACGCGAGCGACCAGCCTTTCGCGTCCGCGGCCACGCAAACTCGTCCAAGATTTGGGCCGGGTTTGGGTCGTCCCGACGTCCCGGCCGTCCGTTTTAGGGATGGGTCCGCGCGCTGGGCCGCGATTTTGTCCGTTTCGACCCATCCGGACGCGCGGGCGCGGGATGGGTCGCCCGGTTGGAGATGCCCTTAGGTTGCTTCCTAAGGTATACCAAGCCGGTATCCTGAAAATAAGACATGAACACGAAGCCTAGTCACCGCCAGGGCCTGCCGTGCAAGATACATTCACCTTACACATGCCAAGATCCCCCTGCAAAAAGGTTGACACGCTAACTTGTGGGGAGCAAGTCCTCTCCCCGAAGGAAGAAGAACATCTCATGTGGCACCGATCGAACCGGATAAGATAGTGGATCCAGCTCGTATTGCAGACTTGCGGTGCAGTTTCAGATCACCTTTCCCATGTCACGCATGTCCGTTATCCCCAGCTACCCATTAAACAGAGGCTGGATTTTCTGTAGCTTCATCCCTCTAAGATACAAAAAATATGTATGCATATAGCACCATCTGAAGTCTGAACAGGCTTGACGGGACAGGGAGAAGAAAGGGACTGGGAGGCAGGGCCATGCAAGATTTCAGCTGTCAGCACGTTCCAAATGTGATAGTTATGGGTTTCAGATAACGAATTCATCTCAGAAATGAGACTGCCAAAAGGAGGGCCTACAGCCAATGGCTCCCAACATATTAAGCTACCTGTCCTGAGTTTGGACACCATAGTGAACAGCTTACCTAACCATCAAGATATTCACCGGCTTCTTCACCCACAGACGATCTTAAACCTGCTGTGCCGAGTGAGTTTTATAGTGAAAAGAGTTAGAAAAAATGTGTAGATCGTTTCAATAATGTGTCTTATTCTCTTCCAAAGATTTAGAAGAATGCATCAAACTACAGAGAGCTCAGGAAAGTCAGTTTATATCACTAATGTGTTGTCTAACATTGCCCGAGAGGCTGAGACATTCAGTTCAACAAGCAGAGCATATGAAGTTAGGAATCTGACAAGGAGCATTCATAGCACATGCTTCAGAATCATAGCATCTAATGCTCTTCTACTTCTTTTGGTGGTGCGTCAACCTTAAGGTACATGGTATAAATCGGGCACTATTATATCTTCATTCTGTACAGACGGACTAGTAACAGATAATGCGCGTAATGCACTTCATCATGATGGTAAGCATGGCCAAGTGGAGTGCCCAAGCTGTTTCTTTGGGCCCTCTCAATACATGGATATGGCCAGAATTGATCAAGCAAGCACTTTATCTCACTGGTGTGCACTCAAATACAGAAACAGGACTAATTGATGGTACAAAACAGAAGGGCAAAATGATTGGGAAAGAATGAAAAGGAAAGGGCGACGGTTCTTCTCCTTGGTGCCTAGCAAATACCAAGTCAATTATATTTAGCACTATCATCGGGGGCCTACTACAAAAACAGAACAAGTGCATGGCAAAACAAAAGAATAAATTATATTCTCCTAGAGTCGATGGGTCATGGGTGAGACTTAAGGCCCAAAAGGCTATCTTCCTCTACTGATTTCTGTGGGTTTATGTCGAAACTCTTGCACATTGCTAGCACACATGCATATTCATCATAGAAAAACTATATGCAACAAAATAACATTTTCTGATCTACATCGTTATTTCACTAAACCCTGTAAATCCAAGTGGTATTTTCCAAAAGGCTAAAACTTCTCTGGCTTGTGATCTGCTTTCCCATTCCTTGATCCCCTGTTCATACAGAGTTGCTTCTTAGAGCATCTCCAAAGGCGCCCCAATAGCGCCCCCAATAGCCTTATTGGGTGCCAGCAGAAAAGTGGGCTCCCACCGGCGCCCCCCATAGGCCGCCGGCGCATTTTGGAGTCCAATAGAATAGCTGGCAACCCCACGCCAGCCCCTACTCACAAGGGCCAGGCCTGGGGCGCCGGCACTCCGTGCCACGTCAGACGGCCTCCCCTTGGCCTGCTTGGCAGCCGCTCTGACCGCTCCCGTCGACAAGTTAAATAGGAAGTCAAGGCAGGCGGATCGACTTCCGAGACACCGGAGTAATGGCGCCACCGCCTGCCCACCTACCGCGAACAGCCTCCTATTTATGCCCTCCGCCCGTTCATCCTCGAGTCTGCCCTGCCGTCGCCTCTCTCTCTCTCTCCCACCGTCGACCCGTCATCATGGATAGGCGTTGGCTGGAATGGCACGAGGCCAGCAAGCTCGCCAAGTACGGCATCCTCGCGCCGCCTAGAGAGACGGTGCCGAGGGGCTGGGCCATCATCTTGGGCGGGGTGTCTGTGCCGCCAGTGCCCAGTGAAGACTGAAGAGATCTTCCGCCCCCAGCGGAAGCAGGCGCTGTTTCTGGACTCATGGTACATGATAGGGGGCGCCGTGGAGATGCTCTTACATGATTCTCAGCAAGATTTTCACAATGATCTATGCTTTAGTTTGAGAGGTTGTGAAACATGTAGTTGCAGTATTATTAAAGCTAACTCAGTCACACTTGGTGTCTCCAGTAACTTAATGACATATTTGTTGTCCATGTACTAATTGACAGCTAAATTTTTCAAAATCAGCAATGGTAGCCGGATGTCTATCTAAATACAGCTAGGATTATCTTGTAAACCCTAGAATTACAATTTTTTAGATGAAAGTCATTAAATTTTCATTTAGAGTTGTAGTTTCAAAATGCCCAGCTTATAGAGGACATAAGGGTGAAGAAGGCATCCCTATTCCCTGTTACATTCATCTCCAAGGTTTTCCCACTTACAAACTTAGTATTACCTTCTTTAAAACAAATATCATAGGATGATACTTATCAAGTAATAAATAGAATACAATCATTCAAATAAATTTTCATGTTGCGTTTTTCTGTTTTTTTAGTTGCCTTTTCCAACAGCCTGGGTAGATTTTACCCTACTTTTCTCTTCCCTTTCTTCTGGTTTCCCCAGTTGAAGTGTTTGCATCACTCTGGCTATCTTCTTCGTAATGCAAAATGACACACAGTCTGATGCGTGTTCAAGCGATAAATTGTTAATGTTCCAAAGGGCTAATTTATTCAGATTGCTTTCCATGACATGTCACAATATATTAAGTTATTTCTTTCAGAACTGAAATATTTGAACAATGGAGTCACTACAGGCCTAGAGGACAGCACAACTACAAAATTACGGGCTCACGGCAACAATTGACTGCGCTGGTTAAAACTATGTAAAACAACTGATGAGGCAACTGAAAATACCAGAATCAAAAGTATCACTCAGAAAAAAAGACTTAGTGCTTACCGAGAAGTCGCCTTCCCTATTACCAGCTCATTTTCAAGCCTGAAATTCGGTTGATAAAAAAACACACGCTGTGTATTTGTATAAAGTCCTTGGTCCAACTGGTGACAATGTATCTACATCAATACAAAGAGTAAGTATTAAATCCTTACAATATCATGGAAAAATGAAAATAGTAGTACAAGGTTCTTCAGTTTACCAAGCCATGTTCACATTTAATCATAACTTACATTCCATCTTTGAGACTGACAATATAGTATGTCAACAATTCATCTGTAACTTAATGTGGAGTATATATGTTATGTGCGGGCTGCTGACAAACGAGGAAACAACATTCTGGCTCCACAGCTTTTCACATTATAGAACCGGCCAAATATGGGCTCACAAAAATAGATTGATATGAACACAACCTTTCAGTTTCAGTTTACAGATTTTTGTTTCTGTGTTTCTGTGTTTTTGTTTTGGTTTTCTTTTGCTGCTCCTGTTGGAGTTTTCTTTGTACTCTTGCATCATCTCGACGGTTTATTCTTATACAAAATGACACACACTTTTGGTGTATGTTCGAGAAAAAAGAACACAACCGGGAGCACAATAAAATGCTGGAAGCTTCTACTACCATTTGAAGATCAGAACTGTCAACTAAAAGTTAGTGCAGATAATTTGTTTCGTTCTCTGTGCTCAACAAGAGTTAATATGTTTGCTATGACTAGGGGAGTATGATTTATCAGTGGGATTCAGTGCAATCTTTGGTTGATGTGTAACATTGCCACAACTAACTGTGTAATTACCACAAAAGGTGTTGCTGACGAAGTGGACAAATTCTTATACCGGAAGTATCACACATGTACTATAGAGCTTTGGCAAAACAACTGAATCTATGACATGTGACAGTGGAGCTAACAAAGTGTGTAAGCCGTAGTTGTGGCAATGAAATACTGGATGCATAAGCAACGATGGCAGTACTAAGGTTAAGTGTCTCAAGTTCAGGCTACAAATCAGGCATACCGTTAGCAGACAAAAGTTTCCTTACAGGGAAATATATGAAAGGCTAGATGTCCATGGCTCCTGAGAAATGTTATCATTCATGTTCACAAAGACAAAGTTATTTCCGCAGGGAGATTCAGTCATAGTAGTTGGTATATCCTTTTCAAACATGAAGAGCATGTCAATTCCAACTATCGATCTAGCGACAAAAACGGAACTGTTAGGTGTCACAAAGTGGAGCACTGACATCTGAATGCAACATATTTCCCTTAGAAAGGCAATACAACCTTATGCTTCCAACTCCACTGCAGCTTTCACCAATTCAGCAAAGTGACATTGCAATGTGGCCAAATTAGCAAAAAAAGAATGAAATTATGACATTTGGCTGTGGAGCTAACAAAGTTTTTAATTCGTATGTGTGGCAATGAGCGAAATGCTACTAGATGCATAAGCAACTATGGCATGACCAACAATGTCAAGTTCAGGCTACAAATCAGACATGCCGTTAACAGACAAAAGTTTCCTTACAGGGAAATGTATGAATGGCTAGATGGGCATGGCTCCTGATAAATGTCATCATTCATGGCCATAAAGACAGAGTAGTTTTCGCAGGGAAATTCAGTCACAGTAGTTGGCATGTCCTTTTCAAACAAGAGCAGCATGTCAATTCCAACTATCCAGGCGACAAAAACAGAAGTGTTAGGTGTCAGAAAGTGGAACAATGACATCTGAATGCAGCATATTCCCCTTAGAAAAGGCAATACAGCCTTATGCTTCCAACTCCACTGCAGGTTTCGTCAATTCAGCAATGTGACATTGCAATCTCCCTCTCACCTCTGTATGTTTTCCTTGCAATCTGATGGATGGTGCCCATATCATCAATCATCTAATCTCTCTAATTCACGATGGCAATCGATGTAGCAAGCATGCAGTATCTATTAGATGGTTATCGCTCCTACAATCTGACTACGTGAGGTGCAGCAGCGCAACTTGGTCAGTCACCATCGTGTAACGAGCAACGGCAACACATGCATCCAATTATCCACGAGAAGACATCTCTCAACGAACAGAAATACACCGTCAGATTCACTATGGGTGGCAGGAGCCAGCACTAGGTAGCTCTGCAATTCCGCGACGCCCGATCCCCTCAACGGGCCCCCATTTCCCACCTCCCGTCCAACCAAATTCGCCCCATCTCGCGCGCGCAGCAAGCGTAAGCAGCCCCCCCCCCCCCGAACCGGCGATCGAGCCTCAGAATCCACGAAATTCAACACCCACGGATCGACCAAGCAAGCTAGCGCGACGAAGGCAGGAGCGGATAATCCCACCTCGACACCGCGAATCACGCCGGAAGCAGACACAGGACGGAAACATGGGGGAGCGATTGCATCGTGCTACGTACCTCGTGGCCGCGGCCGTGGCGTGGCGCGGTTCAGCGGCTCCTCCGCCGTCGCGAGGAGGAGGAGGAGGAAGAGGAAAGGCGCCTCCGGTGGTGAAGAGAGGAGGTCCAGAAAGGCAGGAAGAGAGAGAAGAGAGCGGATCAGAGGACAAGAGAGAAGAGAGAGATTTGAACCGAATTGTTTTTCTTTTTGCTGGTTTTGAACTGGCTGGCTGGCCGGTGGGGTCTCGCGTGAGCATGCGCGAAGCATGACGTGTGTCGATTGGCCCGCGCGAGTAGAGCGAGACCTGTTCTTCTCTTGGACTGAGGAAAAACAATCGCCCTCTCTCTGGATGACGGGTGGGGCCCGCGCGCGTCACCGGATCTGTTGGTGAGTGTTTGGTGGTGGTTTGCGTCCCCACGACCAGGTGGATCGCACGCGCGCGCAGCCGGCGGCCCGGATCTCGGTTTCCAGAGGTGATGTACGTATATTTTACATGGACAGTGTTGGAAATTTTCTGGGATTTGATTTTCCTACTTCTGTGTTGACACGTGTCCTTTTAACTTCATATTGCAAAAAAATATTTCCGTTTTTACTTTAGTGTACCAAAAAAAAAAGTTTGTCCATCATACGAAAGAAAAATACTGAGCTCGCCGGAGACCTCACCGGAACCTCGCCGGAGATCTCGTAGCAAAAGAATTATGTCACTTTAGCAAAAACCGACATCTTCGGGACATCGACGGAGAACTCGCCGGAGACATCACCTGAGGACCTCGTCGGAGACCTTGTAGCAAAAATACTTCTATAGACATGCCTTGGACTCGCATATGTTTCTGTTGTACCACTCTGAGGGTTGTAATACTAGTGAAACGGTGTTTCATTGGTGTTATGTCTGGGTCACCTCAATCACGCATGCAATAACAATTCCACGTGGTATCACACTTGAAAATCAACATTGGTTCAAATCCTTAGCAACACGATACTAAAAGTAAATATTTCTTTCCTCCCTAAAAGAATATCATCCACGTATGTGTGTATGATGTTGCGATATGTAAAAAATCATCCTCCCTAGCTAAACCCTAAACCCTAACCCGAAACCCTAAACCATAAACCCTAGTAAACCCTAACCCGAAACCCTAAACCATAAACCCTAGTAAACCCTAACCCTAAACCCTAATAATAAACCAAGAGGTTGTATAATAGATATTAATTCTCTCTATGTATAGTGGGACTGATGAGGCGGTTCCTCGGCAATGCCCACCATGAGGGGCTTAGGGTTGACGGAAGGCGACGATGGAGATTCCGGGAGCGAGAGAAGGCACGACGTACCCAGGTTCACGTCCCCGCGGTGGAGGATCGCTACGTCCTGCTAGCAATCCACTATATAGATATATGTGTACAGGGGGCCTGCATAGGCGGAGTTGTTGTATCTAGTCTAGTTCTAATCAGCGGGTTGCAACGTCTAGGCGTATCGCGTCTATGTTTTTCTGTTTCTGAATATCCCCCCTAAGGGGTGCCCCTACCTGACTTTATATATCAACCAGGCTAGGGTTTACAAGAGTCCTAGTAGAATACGAATTGAAGTCTTCTTTCTCGTAGTCCAAGTTGATATTACATGCGGGTCCAGCTTGTCGAGTCATTGCGCTGGTCCATATTCATAATATGCACCGGGTATACCAATGTCGGGTACCCGAAGGGTAATGCCCACATCAATAGCCCCCGAGTGTCTGGCCGAAGTGAAGCTTCGGGCAGGGACTAAAGTCGTCTTCATCCGAATGTCTTGATCATCCGAAAAATGTTGAATCTTGTTGATGTAGAGTCATAATTGTTTTTTATTGGGTGCGCGAACAGCGCTCCCGATGGGAGTAGCCCCAGAGTCTATGGGCGTGTGCTTGCAACCGTGCGTAGACTCAAGTTGTACTACTCGAAGATCTTGATGTTGATGTCGACGTCTTCGAATTATTCCATCATCCGATAAAAGGTGCAAGCTTCGAGAGAAGCCGAAGAGCTGGATTGTTAGAACCTTCGGGTCCGTTCTTCTTTATCGACGAGGCTGCCATCTTTTTATCGGGTGTAGCCCCCGAGCCTATAGATGACTATGAAGTAGTCATGTATAGGGTAAAAAATACTAAGTCGGATATCGTATATTTCTTTGAGTTCCGAGAACATTTGGATGCTTTTGATGATATCGATGATTTTGATGATGTCACATATGAATTGATGATTTTGATGATGTCACGGAAGAGTCGATGATTTTGATGATGTCCCAGAGGATTCAATGATTTTGATGATGTCCCGGAGGATTCAATGATTTTGATGATGTCCCGGAGGGGTCGATGATTTTGATGATGTCCCGGAGGAGTCGATGATTTTGATGATGTTCCGGAGGAGTCGATGATTTTAATGATATTATGGAGGAGTTGATGATTGGTCCGCGGAAACACCGGAACGTAGGGTACGCCGCAAGCCCGACGAACTCAGGGAGCCATGTACTTTTGTAAATCGTCAGCGGCAACACCCGAACATGGGGTGTACTGCAGGCCCGACGGACTCATTGCATCTTACTAAGCCGTGTATTTTTGTAAATCATTGGCGGCAACACCCGAACATAAGGTGCACTGCAGGCCTGATACGTCTCCAACGTATCTATAATTTCTTATGTTCCATGCTAGTTTTATGACAATACCTACATGTTTTATTCACACTTTATATCGTTTTGATGCATTTTCCGGAACTAACCTATTAACAAGATGCCGAAGCGCCAGTTCCTGTTTTTTTTTTGATTTCAGAAATCCTACACGAAATATTCTCGGAATTGGACGAAACAAAAGCCAAACCTCCTATTTGAGACGGACCCAGAACACCGAAGGAGAGACGGGGAGGGGCCAAGGGGGGCCCACACCACCTGGCGGCGCGGCCAAGAGGGGGCGCACCCAGCTATGGGGTGGGCCCCTCGGGACTCCACCGACATCGCCCCTTCGCCTATATATGCTCCCAGATGCGAAAACCCTAAAAAACCCGACGATATTCCACGAAGAGTTCCGTAGCCGCCGCCATCGCGAAGACAAGTTTCGGGGGACAGAAGTCTGTTCCGGCACGCCGCCGGGACGGGGAATTGCCCCCGGAGCCATCTCCATCGACACCACCGCCATCTTCATCGCCGTTGATGTCTCCCATGATGAGGAGGGAGTAGTTCTCCCCCGAGGCTGAGGGCTCTACCGGTAGCTATGTGGTTCATCTCTCTCTCCCATCGTGTGATCTTTATGTGATCATGAGATTTGTATCACTATTAATCTATGTGCTACTCTAGTGATGTTATTAAAGTAGTCTATTCCTCCTCCATGATGTAAAGGTGACAGTGTGTGCATCATGTAGTACTTGGCGTAGGTTATGATTGTAATCTCTTGGAGATTATGAAGTTAACTATTACTATGATAGTATTGATGCGATCTATTCCCCTTTCATAGCTATTGGTGACAGTGTGTATGCTATTTTAGTACTCGGTCTAAATTGCAACGGTCTATTATGCACTCTAGAGTTTACTTTAATATAAACTCCGGATGTTGTGGAGCTTGTTTACTCCGGCTTTTGTAGCCCTACACAATGAATGGTGTTTGTTATCCAACAAGAGAGTGTGAGAAAGTAGCATTTATTTATTCAGTTATGTGATCATTGTTGAGAGTGTCCACTAGTGAAAGTATGATCCCTAGACCTTGTTTCTAAATATCGTATCACCGTTTATTTACTGTTCTACTGCATGTTTACTTGCTGCCATATTTATTTCAGATTTTTATTACCACTCATATTCATTCATATCACTTGCATTTTACTATCTCTTCGCCGAACTAGTGCACCTATACATCGACAAGTGTATTAGGTGTGTTGGGGACACAAGAGACTTCTTGTATCTTAATTGTAGGGTTGCTTGAGAGGGATATCTTTGACCTCTACCTCTGAGTTCGATAAACCTTGGGTGATTCACTTAAGGGAAACTTGCTGCTGTTCTACAAACCTCTGCTCTTGGAGGCCCAACACTGTCTACAGGAATAGAAGCGTGCGTAGACATCAAGGCCCCACGGACTCACTGCATCTTACTGAGCCGTGTATTGATGGCGTGTATTTCACACGTTCGTTGGGAACCCCAAGAGGAAGGTATGATGCGCACAGCAGCAAGTTTTCCCTCAGAAAGAAACCAAGGTTTATCGAACCAGGAGGAGCCAAGAAGCACGTTGAAGGTTGATGGCGGCGGGATGTAGTGCGGCGCAACACCGGGGATTCCGGCGCCAACGTGGAACCTGCACAACACAACCAAAGTACTTTGCCCCAACGAAACAGTGAGGTTGTCAATCTCACCGGCTTGCTGTAACAAAGGATTAACCGTATTGTGTGGAAGATGATTGTTTGCGAGAAAACAGTAAAACAAGTATTGCAGCAGATTTGTATTTCAGTATTAAAGAATGGATCGGGGTCCACAGTTCACTAGAGGTGTCTCTCCCATAAGATAAAAGCATGTTGGGTGAACAAATTACAGTCGGGCAATTGACAAATAGAGAGGGCATAACAATGCACATACATGTCATGATAAGTATAGTGAGATTTAATTGGGCATTACGACAAAGTACATAGACCGCCATCCAACTGCATCTATGCCTAAAAAGTCCACCTTCAGGTTATCATCCGAACCCCTTCCGGTATTAAGTTGCAAAGCAACAGACAATTGCATTAAGTATGGTGCGTAATGTAATCAACAACTACATCCTTGGACATAGCGCCAATGTTTTATCCCTAGTGGCAACAGCACAACACAACCTTAGAACTTTCATCCTTGTCAGTGTCAATGAGGCATGAACCCACTATCGAGCATAAATACTCCCTCTTGGAGTTAAAAGCAAAAACTTGGCCAGAGCCTCTACTAGTAACGGAGAGCATGCAAGATCATAAACAACACATATGTAATAACTTGATAATTAACATAACATGGTATTCTCTATCCATCGGATCCCGACAAACACAACATAGAGTATTACAGATAGATGATCTTGATCATGTTAGGCAGCTCACAAGATCCAACAATGAAGCACAATGAGGAGAAGACAACCATCTAGCTACGCTATGGACCCATAGTCCAGGGGTGAACTACTCACTCATCACTCCGAGGCGACCATGGCGGTGTAGAGTCCTCCGGAGATGAATCCCCTCTCCGGCAGGGTGCCGGAGGAGATCTCCGAATCCCCGAGATAGGATCGGCGGTGGCGGCGTCTCGATAAGGTTTTCCGTATCGTGGTTTTTCGCATCGGGGTTTCGCGACGGAGGCTTTAGGCGGAAGGGCGAGTCGGGGGCTAACGAGGGCCCACACCACGGGCGGCGCGGCCCCCTTGGTCGCGCCGCCATGTGGTGTCGCCACCTCGTGGCCCCACTTCGTATGCTCTTCGGTCTTCGGAAGGTTCGTGGCAAAATAGGACCCTGGGACTTGATTTCGTCCAATTCCGAGAATATTTCGTTACTAGGATTTCTGAAACCAAAAACAGCAGAAAACAGTGGGCATCTTGTTAATAGGTTAGTTCCAGAAAATGCACGAATATGACATAAAGTGTGCATAAAACATGTAGGTATCATCAATAATATGGCATAGAACATAAGAAATTATCGATACGTCGGAGACGTATCAGCATCCCCAAGCTTAGTTCTGCTCGTCCCGAGCAGGTAAAACGATAACAAAGATAATTTCTGAAGTGACATGCCATCATAACCTTGATCATACTATTTGTAAACATATGTAGTGGATGCAGCGATCAAAACAATGGTAATGACATGAGTAAACAAGTGAATCATAAAGCAAAGACTTTTCATGAATAGTACTTCAAGACAAGCATCAATAAGTCTTGCATAAGAGTTAACTCATAAAGCAATAAATCAAAGTAAAGGTATTGAAGCAACACAAAGGAAGATTAAGTTTCAGCGGTTGCTTTCAACTTATAACATGTATATCTCATGGATAATTGTCAACATAGAGTAATATAACAAGTGCAATATGCAAGTATGTAGGAATCAATGCACAGTTCACACAAGTGTTTGCTTCTTGAGGTGGAGAGAGATAGGTGAACTGACTCAACATAAAAGTAAAAGAATGGTCCTTCAAAGAGGAAAGCATCGATTGCTATATTTGTGCTAGAGCTTTTATTTTGAAAACATGAAACAATTTTGTCAACGGTAGTAATAAAGCATATGTGTTATGAAAGTTATATCTTACAAGTTGCAAGCCTCATGCATAGTATACTAATAGTGCCCGCACCTTGTCCTAATTAGCTTGGACTACCGGATCTTTGCAATGCACATGTTTTAACCAAGTGTCACAATGGGGTACCTCCATGCCGCTGTACAAAGGTCTAAGGAGAAAGCTCGCATTTTGGATTTCTCGCTTTTGATTATTCTCAACTTAGACATCCATACCGGGACAACATGGACAACAGATAATGGACTCCTCTTTAATGCATAAGCATGTGGCAACAATTATTATTCTCATATGAGATTGAGGATATATGTCCAAAACTAAAACTTCCACCATGAATCATGGCTTTAGTTAGCGGCCCAATGTTCTTCTCTAACAATATGCATGCTCCAACCATTAAGGTGGTAGATCCCTCTTACTTCACACAAGACGGACATGCATAGCAACTCACATGATATTCAACAAGGAATAGTTGATGGCGTCCCCAGAAACATGGTTATCGCACAACAAGCAACTTAATAAGAGATAAAGTGCATAAGTACATATTCAATACCACAATAGTTTTTAAGCTATTTGTCCCATGAGCTATATATTGCAAAGGTGAATGATGGAATTTTAAAGGTAGCACTCAAGCAATTTACTTTGGAATGGCGGAGAAATACCATGTAGTAGGTAGGTATGGTGGACACAAATGGCATAGTGATTGGCTCAAGTATTTTGGATGCATGGGAAGTATTCCCTCTCGATACAAGGTTTAGGCTAGCAAGGTTATTTGAAACAAACACAAGGATGAACGGTGCAGCAAAACTCACATAAAAGACATATTGTAAACATTATAAGACTCCATACCGTCTTCCTTGTTGTTCAAAACTCAATACTAGATGTTATCTAGACTCTAGAGAAACCAAAAATGCAAACCAAATTAGCAAGCTCTATGTATTTCTTCATTAATGGGTGCAAAGTATATGATGCAAGAGCTTAAACATGAGCACAACAATTGCCAAGTATCAAATTATGCAAGACATTTTAGAGTTACTACATGTAGCATTTTCCAATTCCAACCATATAACAATTTAACGAAGAAGAAACTTCGCCATGAATACTATGAGTAGAGCCTAAGGACATACTTGTCCATATGCTACAGCGGAGCGTGTCTCTCTCCCATAAAGTGAATGCTAGGATCCATTTTACTCAAACAAAACAAAAACAAAAACAAACCAACGCTCCAAGCAAAGTGCATAAGATGTGACGGAATAAAAATATAGTTTCAGGGAGGAACCTGATAATGTTGTCAATGAAGAAGGGGATGCCTTGGGCATCCCCAAGCTTAGACGCTTGAGTCTTCTTAGAATATGCAGGGGTGAACCACCGGGGCATCCCCAAGCTTAGAGCTTTCACTCTCCTTGATCATATTGCATCATACTCCTCTCTTGATCCTTGAAAACTTCCTCCACACCAAACTCGAAACAACTCATTAGAGGGTTAGTGCATAATAAAAATTCACATGTTCAGAGGTGACACAATCATTCTTAACACTTCTGGACATTGCATAAAGCTACTGGACATTAATGGATCAAAGAAATTCATCCAACATAGCAAAAGAGGCAATGCGAAATAAAAGACAGAATCTGTCAAAACAGAACAGTCCGTAAAGATGGATTTTATTAGGCCACCAGACTTGCTCAAACGAAAATGCCCAAACTGAATGAAAGTTGCGTACATATCTGAGGATCACGCACGTAAATTGGCTTAATTTTCTGAGCTACCTACAGGGAGCTAGACCCAGATTCGTGACAGCAAAGAAATCTGGAACTGCGCAGTAATCCAAATCTAGTACTTACTTTACTAT
The DNA here is from genome assembly GCA_030979885.1 of Lolium multiflorum. Classification (NCBI taxonomy): domain Eukaryota; kingdom Viridiplantae; phylum Streptophyta; class Magnoliopsida; order Poales; family Poaceae; genus Lolium; species Lolium multiflorum. The sequence continues at coordinate 31,664,252 of CM061747.1, read as the reverse complement.
CAAAGACTTTACTTGGCACAACAAAACATAAAACTAAGATAAGGAGAGGTTGCTACAGTAGTAAACAACTTCCAAGACACAAATATAAAACAAAAATACTGTAGTAAAAACATGGGTTGTCTCCCATAAGCGCTTTTCTTTAACGCCTTTCAGCTAGGCGCAGAAAGTGTATATCAAGTAACATCAAGAGACGAAGCATCAACATCATAATTTGTTCTAATAATATAATCATAAGGTAACTTCATTCTATTTCTAGGGAAGTTTTCCATACCTTTGTTGAGAGGAAATTGATATTTAATATTACCTTCCTTCATATCAATAGTAGCACCAACGGTTCGAAGAAAAGGTCTTCCCAATATAATGGGGCAAGATGCATTGCATTCAATATCCAAGATAACAAAATCAACGGGGACAAGGTTATTGTTAACCATAATATGAACATTATCAACTCTCCCCAAAGGTTTCTTTTTAGCATTATCAAGATTAACATCCAAATAACAATTTTTCAATGGTGGCAAGTCAAGCATATCATAGACTTTTTAGGCATAACAGAAATACTTGCACCAAGATCACATAAAGCATTACAATCAAAATCTTTGACTCTCATTTTAATGATGGGCTCCCAACCATCCTCTAGCTTTCTAGGAATAGAAGTTTCAAGTTTTAGTTTCTCTTCTCTAGCTTTTATGAGAGCATTTGTAATATGTTTTGTGAAAGCCAAATTTATAGCACTAGCATTGGGACTTTTAGCAAGTTTTTGTAAGAACTTTATAACTTCAGAGATGTGGCAATCATCAAAATCTAAATCATTACAATCTAAAGCAATGGGATTATCATCCCCAAGGTTGGAAAAAATTTCAGCAGTTTTATCACAAGCAGTTTCAGCAGTTTTAGCAGTTTCAGTAATTTTGCGCGCTTTGCACTAGGAGTAGAAGCATTGCCAACACCAATTATTTTACCATTGATAGTAGGAGGTGTAGCAACATGTGAATCATTAGCATTGCTAGTGGTGGTAATAGTCCAAACTTTAGCTACATTTTTCTCTTTAGCTAGTTTTTCATTTTCTTCTCTATCCCACCTAGCACGCAGTTCAGCCATTAATCTTATATTCTCATTAATTCTAACTTGGATGGCATTTGCTGTAGTAACAATTTTATTTTCAATATCCCTATTAGGCATAACTTTCGATTTCAAAATATCAACATCAGAGGCAAGACTATCAACTCTAGAAACAAGAATATCAATTTTATATCCTTCAAAAAAAAAGAATATCAATTTTATTGAGCTTTTCCTCAACAGATTTGTTAAAAGCAGTTTGTGTACTAATAAATTCTTTAAGCATGGCTTCAAGTCCAGGGGGTGTATTCCTATTATTGTTGTAAGAATTCCCATAAGAATTAGCATAACCGTTACCATTATTATAAGGATATGGCCTATAGTTATTACTAGAATTGTTCCGATAAGCATTGTTGTTGAAATTATTATTTTTAATGAAGTTTACATCAACATGTTCTTCTTGAGCAACCAATGAAGCTAATGGAACATTATTAGGATCAACATTAGTCCTATCATTCACAAGCATAGACATAATAGCATCAATCTTATCATTCAAGGAAGAGGTTTCTTCAACAGAATTTACCTTCTTACCTTGTGGAGCTCTTTCCGTGTGCCATTCAGAGTAATTAACCATCATATTATCAAGAAGCTTTGTTGCTTCACCAAGAGTGATGGACATAAAGGTACCTCCATTAGCTGAATCCAATAAATTCCGCGAAGAAAAATTTAGTCCTGCATAGAAGGTTTGGATGATCATCCAAGTAGTCAGTCCATGGGTTGGGCAATTTTTAACCAAAGATTTCATTCTTTCCCAAGCTTGAGCAACATGTTCATTATCCAATTGTTTAAAATTCATTATGCTACTCCTCAAAGATATAATTTTAGCAGGGGGATAATATCTACCAATAAAAGCATCCTTGCATTTAGTCCAGGAATCAATACTATTCTTAGGCAGAGATAGCAACCAATCTTTAGCTCTTCCTCTTAATGAGAAAGGAAACAATTTTAATTTTATAATGTCACCATCTACATCTTTATACTTTTGCATTTCACATAGTTCAACAAAATTATTGAGATGGGCAGCAGCATCATCAGAACTAACACCAGAAAATTGCTCTCGCATAACAAGATTCAGTAAAGCAGGTTTAATTTCAAAGAATTCTGTTGTAGTAGCAGGTGGAGCAATAGGTGTGCATAAGAAATCATTATTATTTGTGCTAGTGAAGTCACACAACTTAGTATTTTCAGGGTTAGCCATTTTAGCAGTAGTAAACAAAGCAAACTAGATAAAGTAAATGCAAGTAACTAATTTTTTTGTGTTTTTGATATAGCAAACAAGACAATAAATAAAGTAAAGCTAGCAACTAATTTTTTTGTGTTTTGATATAAGTGCAGCAAACAAAGTAGTAAATAAAATAAAGCAAGACAAAAACAAAGTAAAGAGATTGAGAAGTGGAGACTCCCCTTGCAGCGTGTCTTGATCTCCCCGGCGGCGCCAGAAAATATGCTTGATGGCGTGTATTTCACACGTTCGTTGGGAACCCCAAGAGGAAGGTATGATGCGCACAGCAGCAAGTTTTCCCTCAGAAAGAAACCAAGGTTTATCGAACCAGGAGGAGCCAAGAAGCACGTTGAAGGTTGATGGCGGCGGGATGTAGTGCGGCGCAACACCAGGGATTCCGGCAACGTGGAACCTGCACAACACAACCAAAGTACTTTGCCCCAACGAAACAGTGATGTTGTCAATCTCACCGGCTTGCAAAAAGGATTAACCGTATTGTGTGGAAGATGATTGTTTGCAGAGAAAACAGTAAAACAAGTATTGCAGATTTGTATTTCGGTATTAAAGAATGGACCGGGGTCCACAGTTCACTAGAGGTGTCTCTCCCATAAGATAAAAGCATGTTGGGTGAACAAATTACAGTCGGGCAATTGACAAATAGAGAGGGCATAACAATGCACATACATGTCATGATAAGTATAGTGAGATTTAATTGGGCATTACGACAAAGTACATAGACCGCCATCCAACTGCATCTATGCCTAAAAAGTCCACCTTCAGGTTATCATCCGAACCCCTTCCAGTATTAAGTTGCAAAGCAACAGACAATTGCATTAAGTATGGTGCGTAATGTAATCAACAACTACATCCTCGGACATAGCGCCAATGTTTTATCCCTAGTGGCAACAGCACAACACAACCTTAGAACTTTCTGTCACTGTCCCAGGTGTCAATGCAGGCATGAACCCACTATCGAGCATAAATACTCCCTCTTGGAGTTAAAAGCAAAAACTTGGCCAGAGCCTCTACTAGTAACGGAGAGCATGCAAGATCATAAACAACACATATGTAATAACTTGATAATTAACATAACATGGTATTCTCTATCCATCGGATCCCGACAAACACAACATAGAGTATTACAGATAGATGATCTTGATCATGTTAGGCAGCTCACAAGATCCAACAATGAAGCACAATGAGGAGAAGACAACCATCTAGCTACTGCTATGGACCCATAGTCCAGGGGTGAACTACTCACTCATCACTCCGGAGGCGACCATGGCGGTGTAGAGTCCTCCGGGAGATGAATCCCCTCTCCGGCAGGGTGCCGGAGGAGATCTCCAGAATCCCCCGAGATGGGATCGGCGGCGGCGGCGTCTCGTAGGTTTTCCGTATCGTGGTTTCGCATCGGGGGTTTCGCGACGGAGGCTTTAAGTAGGCGGAAGGGCGAGTCGGGGGGCTAACGAGGGCCCACACCACGGGCGGCGCGGGCCCGATGCGTGTAGTTGACACGTCCGTTGGGAACCCCAAGAGGAAGGTGTGATGCGCACAGCGGCAAGTTTCCCTCAGTTAGAAACCAAGGTTTAATCGAACCAGTAGGAGTCAAGAAGCACGTTGAAGGTTGATGGCGGCGGGATGTAGTGCGGCGCAACACCGAGATTCCGGCGCCAACTTGGAACCTGCACAACACAACCAAAGTACTTTGCCCCAACGAAACAGTGAGGTTGTCAATCTCACCGGCTTGCGTAACAAAGGATTAACCGTATTGTGTGGAAGATGATTGTTTGCAGAGAAAACAGTAAAACAAGTATCGCAGCAGATTTGTATTTCAGTATAAAAGAATGGACCGGGGTAAACAGTTCACTAGAGGTGTCTCTCCCATAAGATAAAAGCATGTTGGGTGAACAAATTACAGTCGGGCAATTGACAAATAGAGAGGGCATAACAATGCACATACATGACATGATAAGTATAGTGAGATTTAATTGGGCATTACGACAAAGTACATAGACCGCCATCCAACTGCATCTATGCCTAAAAAGTCCACCTTCAGGTTATCGTCCGAACCCCCTCCAGTATTAAGTTGCAAAGCAACAGACAATTGCATTAAGTATGGTGCGTAATGTAATCAACAACTACATCCTCGGACATAGCGCCAATGTTTTATCCCTAGTGGCAACAGCACAACACAACCTTAGAACTTTCTGTCACCGTCCCAGGTGTCAATGCAGGCATGAACCCACTATCGAGCATAAATACTCCCTCTTGGAGTTAAAAGCAAAAACTTGGCCAGAGCCTCTACTAGTAACGGAGAGCATGCAAGATCATAAACAACACATATGTAATAACTTGATAATTAACATGACATGGTATTCTCTATCCATCGGATCCCGACAAACACAACATATAGAATTACATATAGATGATCTTGATCATGTTAGGCAGCTCACAAGATCCAACAATGAAGCACAATGAGGAAGACAACCATCTAGCTACTGCTATGGACCCATAGTCCAGGGGTGAACTACTCACTCATCACTCCGGAGGCGACCATGGCGGTGTAGAGTCCTCCGGAGATGAATCCCCTCTCCGGCAGGGTGCCGGAGAGATCTCCAGAATCCCCCGAGATGGGATCGGCGGCGGCGGCGTCGTAAGTTTTCCGTATCGTGGTTTTTCGCATCGGGGTTTCGCGACGGAGGCTTTAAGTAGGCGGAAGGGCAGAGTCGGGGCCAGACGAGGGGCCACACCATAGGCGGCGCGGGCCCCCTAGGCCGCGCCGCCTTGTGGTGTCGCCACCTCGTGGCCCCACTTCGTATGTTCTTCGGTCTTCTGGAAGCTCCGTGGAAAAATAGGCCCCTGGGTCTTCGTTTCGTCCAATTCCGAGAATATTTCGTTACTAGGATTTCTGAAACCAAAAACAGCAGAAAACAACTGGCACTTCGGCATCTTGTTAATAGGTTAGTTCCAGAAAATGCACGAATATGACATAAAGTGTGCATAAAACATGTAGGTATCATCAATAATATGGCATAGAACATAAGAAATTATCGATACGTCGGAGACGTATCAAGCATCCCCAAGCTTAGTTCTGCTCGTCCCGAGCAGGTAAAACGATAACAAAGATAATTTCTGAAGTGATATGCCATCATAACCTTGATCATACTATTTGTAAACATATGTAGTGGATGCAGCGATCAAAACAATGGTAATGACATGAGTAAACAAGTGAATCATAAAGCAAAGACTTTTCATGAATAGTACTTCAAGACAAGTATTAATAAGTCTTGCATAAGAGTTAACTCATAAAGCAATAAATCAAAGTAAAGGCATTGAAGCAACACAAAGGAAGATTAAGTTTCAGCGGTTGCTTTCAACTTGTAACATGTATATCTCATGGATAATTGTCAACATAGAGTAATATAACAAGTACAATATGCAAATATGTAAGAATCAATGCACAGTTCACACAAGTGTTTGCTTCTTGAGGTGGAGAGAGATAGGTGAACTGACTCAACATAAAAGTAAAAAATGGTCCTTCAAAGAGGAAAGCATCGATTGCTATATTTGTGCTAGAGATTTTATTTTGAAAACATGAAACAATTTTGTCAACGGTAGTAATAAAGCATATGAGTTATGTACATTATATCTTACAAGTTGCAAGCCTCATGCATAGTATACTAATAGTGCCCGCACCTTGTCCTAATTAACTTGGACTACCGGATCTTTGCAATGCACATGTTTTGAACAAGTGTCACAATGGGGTACCTCCATGCCGCCTGTACAAAGGTCTAAGGAGAAAGCTCGCATTTTGGATTTCTCGCTTTTGATTATTCTCAACTTAGACATCCATACCGGGACAACATGGACAACAGATAATGGACTCCTCTTTAATGCATAAGCATGTGGCAACAATTATTATTCTCATATGAGATTGAGGATATATGTCCAAGACTGAAACTTCCACCATGAATCATGGCTTTAGTTAGCGGCCCAAAGTTCTTCTCTAACAATATGCATGCTCCAACCATAAAGGTGGTAGATCTCTCTTACTTCAGACAAGACGGACATGCATAGCAACTCACATGATATTCAACAAAGAATAGTTGATGGCGTCCCCAGAAGCATGGTTATCGCACAACAAGCAACTTAATAAGAGATAAAATGCATAAGTACATATTCAATACCACAATAGTTTTTAAGCTATTTGTCCCATGAGCTATATATTGCAAAGGTGAATGATGGAATTTTAAAGGTAGCACTCAAGCAATTTACTTTGGAATGGCGGATAAATACCATGTAGTAGGTAGGTATGGTGGACACAAATGGCATAGTGGTTGGCTCAAGTATTTGGGATGCATGAGAAGTATTCCCTCTCGATACAAGGTTTAGGCTAGCAAGGTTATTTGAAACAAACACAAGGATGAACGGTACAGCAAAACTCACATAAAATACATATGGTAAACATTATAAGACTCCATACCGTCTTCCTTGTTGTTCAAAACTCAATACTAGATGTTATCTAGACTCTAGAGAAACCAAATATGCAAACCAAATTAGCAAGCTCTAAGTATTTCTTCATTAATGGGTGCAAAGTATATGATGCAAGAGCTTAAACATGAGCACAACAATTGCCAAGTATCAAATTATCCAAGACATTTTAGAATTACTACATGTAGCATTTTCCAATTCCAACCATATAACAATTTAACGAAGAAGAAACTTCGCCATGAATACTATGAGTAGAGCCTAAGGACATATTTGTCCATATGCTACAGCGGAGCGTGTCTCTCTCCCATAAAGTGAATGCTAGGATCCATTTTATTCAAACAAAACAAAAAACAAAAACAAACCGACGCTCCAAGAAAAGTACATAAGATGTGACGGAATAAAAATATAGTTTCAGGGGAGGAACCTGATAATGTTGTCGATGAAGAAGGGGATGCCTTGGGCATCCCCAAGCTTAGACGCTTGAGTCTTCTTATAATATGCAGGGGTGAACCACCGGGGCATCCCCAAGCTTAGAGCTTTCACTCTCCTTGATCATATTGCATCATACTCCTCTCTTGATCCTTGAAAACTTCCTCCACACCAAACTCGAAACAACTCATTAGAGGGTTAGTGCATAATAAAAATTCACATGTTCAGAGGTGACACAATCATTATTAACACTTCTGGACATTGCATAAAGCTACTGGACATTAATGGATCAAAGAAATTCATCCAACATAGCAAAAGAGGCAATGCGAAATAAAAGACAGAATCTGTCAAAATAGAACAGTCCGTAAAGATGGATTTTATTAGGCCACCAGACTTGCTCAAACGAAAATGCTCAAATTGAATGAAAGTTGCGTACATATCTGATGATCATGCTCGTAAATCGGCTTAATTTTCTGGGCTACCTACAGGGAGATAGACCCAGATTCGTGAAAGCAAAGAAATCTGGAACTGCGCAGTAATCCAAATCTAGTACTTACTTTTCTATCAAAGACTTTACTTGGCACAACAAAACATAAAACTAAGATAAGGAGAGGTTGCTACAGTAGTAAACAACTTCCAAGACACAAATATAAAACAAAAATACTGTAGTAAAACATGGGTTGTCTCCCATAAGCGCTTTTCTTTAACGCCTTTCAGCTAGGCGCAGAAAGTGTATCTCAAGTAACATCAAGAGATGAAGCATCAACATCATAATTTGTTCTAATAATAGAATCATAAGGTACCTTCATTCTCTTTCTAGGGAAGTGTTCCATACCTTTCTTGAGAGGAAATTAATATTTAATATTACCTTCCTTCATATCAATAGTAGCACCAACGGTTCGAAGAAAAGGTCTTCCCAATATAATGGGGCAAGATGCATTGCATTCAATATCCAAGACAACAAAATCAACGGGGACAAGATTATTGTTAACCATAATATGAACATTATCAACTCTCCCCAAAGGTTTCTTTTTAGCATTATCAGCGAGATTAACATCCAAATAACAGTTTTTCAATGGTGGCAAGTCAAGCATATCATAGACTTTCTTAGGCATAACAGAAATACTTGCACCAAGATCACATAAAGCATTACAATCAAAATCTTTGACTCTCATTTTAATGATGGGCTCCCAACCATCCTCTAGCTTTCTAGGAATAGAAGTTTCAAGTTTTAGTTTCTCTTCTCTAGCTTTTATGAGAGCATTTGTAATATGTTTTGTGAAAGCCAAGTTTACAGCACTAGCATTAGGACTTTTAGCAAGTTTTTGTAAGAACTTTATAACTTCAGAGATGTGGCAATCATCAAAATATAAATCATTACAATCTAAAGCAATGGGATTATCATCCCCAAGGTTGGAAAAAATTTCAGCAGTTTTATCACAAGCAGTTTCAGCAGTTTTAGCAGTTTCAGGTAATTTTGCGCTTTTGCACTAGGAGTAGAAGCATTGCCAACACCAATTATTTTACCATTGATAGTAGGAGGTGCAGCAACATGTGAATCATTAGCATTGCTAGTGGTGGTAATAGTCCAAACTTTAGCTACATTTTCCTTTTTAGCTAGTTTTTCATTTTCTTCTCTATCCCACCTAGCACGCAGTTCAGCCATTAATCTTATATTCTCATTAATTCTAACTTGGATGGCATTTGCTGTAGTAACAATTTTATTTTCAATATCCCTATTAGGCATAACTTTAGATTTCAAAAGATCAACATCAGAGGCAAGACTATCAACTCTAGAAACAAGAATATCAATTTTATTGAGCTTTTCCTCAACAGATTTGTTAAAGGCAGTTTGTGTACTAATAAATTCTTTAAGCATGGCTTCAAGTCCAGGGGGTGTATTCCTATTGTTGTTGTAAGAATTCCCATAAGAATTAGCATAACCGTTACCATTATTATAAGGATATGGCCTATAGTTATTACTAGAATTGTTCCGATAAGCATTGTTGTTGAAATTATTATTTTTAATGAAGTTTACATCAACATGTTCTTCTTGGGCAACCAATGAAGCTAATGGAACATTATTAGGATCAACATTAGTCCTATCATTCGCAAGCATAGACATAATAGCATCAACTTTATCATTCAAGGAAGAGGATTCTTCAACAGAATTTACCTTCTTACCTTGTGGAGCTCTTTCCGTGTGCCATTCAGAGTAATTAACCATCATATTATCAAGGAGCTTTGTTGCTTCACCAAGAGTGATGGACATAAAAGTACCTCCAGCAGCTGAATCCAATAAATTCCGCGAAGAAAAATTTAGTCCTGCATAGAAGGTTTGGATGATCATCCAAGTAGTCAGTCCATGGGTTGGGCAATTTTTAACCAGAGATTTCATTCTTTCCCAAGCTTGAGCAACATGTTCATTATCTAATTGTTTAAAATTAATTATGCTACTCCTCAAAGATATAATTTTAGCAGGGGGATAATATCTACCAATAAAAGCATCCTTGCATTTAGTCCAGGAATCAATACTATTCTTAGGCAGAGATAGCAACCAATCTTTAGCTCTTCCTCTTAATGAGAAAGGAAACAATTTTAATTTTATAATGTCACCATCTACATCTTTATACTTTTGCATTTCACATAGTTCAACAAAATTATTGAGATGGGCAGCAGCATCATCAGAACTAACACCAGAAAATTGCTCTCGCATAACAAGATTAAGTAAAGCAGGTTTAATTTCAAAGAATTCTGCTGTAGTAGCAGGTGGAGCAATAGGTGTGCATAGGAAATCATTATTATTTGTGCTAGTGAAGTCACACAACTTAGTATTTTCAGGGTTGGCCATTTTAGCAGTAGTAAATAAAGCAAACTAGATAAAGTAAATGCAAGTAAACTAATTTTTTTGTGTTTTTGATATAGCAAACAAGATAGTAAATAAAGTAAAACTAGCAACTAATTTTTTTTTGTGTTTTGATATAAGTGCAGCAAACAAAATAGTAAATAAAATAAAGCAAGACAAAAACAAAGTAAAGAGATTGAGAAGTGGAGACTCCCCTTGCAGCGTGTCTTGATCTCCCCGGCAACGGCGCCAGAAATTTGCTTGATGCGTGTAGTTGACACGTTCGTTGGGAACCCCAAGAGGAAGGTGTGATGCGCACAGGCAAGTTTCCCTCAGTTAGAAACCAAGGTTTAATCGAACCAGTAGGAGTCAAGAAGCACGTTGAAGGTTGATGGCGGCGGGATGTAGTGCGGCGCAACACCAGGGATTCCGGCGCCAACGTGGAACCTGCACAACACAACCAAAGTACTTTGCCCCAACGAAACAGTGAGGTTGTCAATCTCACCGGCTTGTTGTAACAAAGGATTAACCGTATTGTGTGGAAGATGATTGTTTGCAGAGAAAACAGTAAAACAAGTATTGCAGCAGATTTGTATTTCATATAAAAGAATGGACCGGGGTCCACAGTTCACTAGAGGTGTCTCTCCCATAAGATAAAAGCATGTTGGGTGAACAAATTACAGTCGGGCAATTGACAAATAGAGAGGGCATAACAATGCACATACATGACATGATAAGTATAGTGAGATTTAATTGGGCATTACGACAAAGTACATAGACCGCCATCCAACTGCATCTATGCCTAAAAAGTCCACCTTCAGGTTATCGTCCGAACCCCCTCCAGTATTAAGTTGCAAAGCAACAGACAATTGCATTAAGTATGGTGCGTAATGTAATCAACAACTACATCCTCGGACATAGCGCCAATGTTTTATCCCTAGTGGCAACAGCACAACACAACCTTAGAACTTTCTGTCACTGTCCCAGGTGTCAATGCAGGCATGAACCCACTATCGAGCATAAATACTCCCTCTTGGAGTTAAAAGCAAAAACTTGGCCAGAGCCTCTACTAGTAACGGAGAGCATGCAAGATCATAAACAACACATATGTAATAACTTGATAATTAACATGACATGGTATTCTCTATCCATCGGATCCCGACAAACACAACATATAGAATTACAGATAGATGATCTTGATCATGTTAGGCAGCTCACAAGATCCAACAATGAAGCACAATGAGGAGAAGACAACCATCTAGCTACTGCTATGGACCCATAGTCCAGGGGGTGAACTACTCACTCATCACTCCGACCATGGCGGTGTAGAGTCCTCCAGGAGATGAATCCCCTCTCCGAGGGTGCCGAGGAGATCTCCGAATCCCCCGAGATGGGATCGGCGGCGTCTCGAAGGTTTTCCGTATCGTGGTTTTTCGCCTCGGGGGTTTCGCGACGGAGGCTTTAAGTAGGCGGAAGAGCGAGTCGGGGGGGCAGGGGGGCCCACACCACGGGCGGCGCGGGCCCCCTGGCCGCGCCGCCATGTGGTTTGGCCACCTACGTCTCCAACGTATCGATAATTTCTTATGTTCCATGCCACATTATTGATGTTATCTACATGTTTTATGCACACTTTATGTCATATTCGTGCATTTTGTGGAACTAACCTATTAACAAGATGCCGAAAGGCCAGTTCTGTTTTCTGCTGTTTTTGGTTCCAGAAAGGCTGTTCGGGCAATATTCTCGGAATTGGACGAAATCAACGCCAAACCTCCTATTTTTCCCTCCAGAACACCGAAGAAGAGTCGGAGAGGGGCCAGGGGGCCCCACACCATAGGGCCGCGCGGCCCTGGCCGCGCCGGCCTAGGGTGAGGCCACCCTGTCGACCCCCTGCGCCGCCTCTTCGCCTATATAACCCCTTTCGACCTAAAAACACGATACCAATTGACGAAACTCCAGAAAGACTCGGGCGCCGCCACCGTCGCGAAACTCCATTTCGGGGGACAGAACTGTTCCGGCACCCTGGGGACGGGGAAGTGCCCCGGGAAGGCTTCTCCATCGACACCGCTGCCATCTCCATCGACACCGCTGCCATCTCCACCGCCATCTTCATCACCGCTGCTGCTCCCATGAGGAGGGAGTAGTTCTCCATCGAGGCTCGGGGCTGTACCGGTAGCTATGTGGTTCATCTCTCTTCCATGTACTTCAATACAATGATCTCATTGAGATTCATATGAGTTTGTATCACAATTTATCTATGTGCTACTCTAGTGATGTTATTAAAGTAGTTCTATTCCTCCTGCACGTGTGTAAAGGTGACTAGTGTGTGCACCGTGTGGTTCTTGTCGTAGGCTATGATCATGATCTCTTGTAGATTGTGGAGTTAATTATCATTATGATGGTATTGATGTGATCTATTCCTCCTACATATGCATGAAGGTTACGGTGTGCATGCTATGCTAGTACTTGGTTTAGTCGTGTTGATCTATCTTACACTAAAGGTTACTAAAATATGAGCATTATTGTGGAGCTTGTTAACTCCGGCATTGAGGGTTCGTGTAATCCTACGCAATGTGTTCATCATCCAACAAAAGTGTAGAGTATGCATTTATCTATTCTGTTATGTGATCAATGTTGAGAGTGTCCACTAGTGAAAGTGTAATCCCTAGGCCTTGTTCCTAAATCTGCTGAGTTACTACTGCTTGTTTCTTGTTTTACTGCGTTACTACTGCTGCAATACCACCACCATCAACTACGCGCCAAGCACTTTTCTGGCACCGTTGCTACTGCTCATATATATTCATACCACTGTATTTCACTATCTCTTCGCCGAACTAGTGCACCTATTTGGTGTGTTGGGGACACAAGAGACTTCTTGCTTTGTGGTTGCAGGGTTGCATGAGAGGGATATCTTTGACCTCTTCCTCCCTGAGTTCGATAAACCTTGGGTATCCACTTAAGGGAAACTTGTTGCTGTTCTACAAACCTCTGCACTTGGAGGCCCAACACTGTCTACAGGAAAGGAGGGGGAACGTAGACATCAAGCACTTTTCTGGCGCCGTTGCCGGGGAGGAAAGGTAAAAGGCACTCATACTACGGTCCCAGGTAAAGTATTTTTCCGGCGCCGTTGTGTGTGTGCTCGAAGCTATTTCCTTTAGATCCTGCAATTGCAACTTTTTGTTTCTTGTTTACACTAGTTTGGCATAATGTACAAGAGTGAGCTTCTTATTCTGTTTCCTCATTTAAAACATGGATTGTTTGATGCGAAAATTAAAAAACCTATAAAATCTTCTTTGCATGCTGGTAGTAATATTAGTATGAACGCTTTGAACACCATTGTTGACAATGATATAGAAAGTTCTAAGCTTGGGGAAGCTGGTTTTCATGATATTTTTAGTCCCCCAAGCATTGAGGAGAAAATTTTCTTTGATGATACTTTGCCTCCTATTTATGATGATTATAATGATAGTGGTCTTTTGGTGCCACCTACTATGGAGAGTGAATTTGATTATGATTACAATATGCCTCCTATATTTGATGATGAGAATAATAATGATAGCTACTTTGTTGAATTTGCTCCCACTACAACTAATAAAATTAACTATGCCTATGTGGAGAGTAATTATTTTATGCATGAGACTCATGATAAGAATGCTTTATGTGATAGTTATATTGTTGAGTTTGCTCATGATACCACTGGATATTATTATGAGAGAGGAAAATATGGTTGTAGAAATTTTCATGTTACTAAAATGCCTCTCTATGTGCTGAAATTTTTGAAGCTACACTTGTTTTATCTTCCTATGCTTGTTACTTTGCTCTTCATGAACTTGTTTATTTACAAGATTCCTATGCATAGGAAGCATGTTAGACTTAAATGTGTTTTGAATTTGCCTCTTGATGCTCTCTTTTGCTTCAAATACTATTTCTTGCGAGTGCATCATTAAAACTGCTGAGCCCATCTTAATGGCTATAAAGAAAAGAACTTCTTGGGAGATAACCCATGTGTTATTTTGCTACAGTACTTTGTTTTATATTTGTGTCTTGGAAGTTGTTTACTACTGTAGCAACCTCTCCTTATCTTAGTTTTGTGTTTTGTTGTGCCAAGTAAAGTCTTTGATAGTAAAGTAAGTACTAGATTTGGATTACTGCGCAGAAACAGATTTCTTTGCTGTCACGAATCTGGGTCTAATTCTCTGTAGGTAACTCAGAAAATTATGCCAATTTACGTGAGTGATCCTCAGATATGTACGCAACTTTCATTCAATTTGAGCATTTTCGTTTGAGCAAGTCTGGTGGCCTAATAAAATCCATCTTTATGGACTGTTCTGTTTTGACAGATTCTGCCTTTTATTTCGCATTGCCTCTTTTGCTATGTTGGATGAATTTCTTTGATCCATTAATGTCCAGTAGCTTTATGCAATGTCCAGAAGTGTTAAGAATGATTGTGTCACCTCTGAACATATTAATTTTTATTGTCCACTAACCCTCTAATGAGTTGTTTCGAGTTTGGTGTGGAGGAAGTTTTCAAGGGTCAAGAGAGGAGGATGATATACTACGATCAAGGAGAGTGAAAGCTCTAAGCTTGGGGATGCACCCGGTGGTTCACCCCTGCATATATCAAGAAGACTCAAGCGTCTAAGCTTGGGGATGCCCAAGGCATCCCCTTCTTCATCGACAACATTATCAGGTTCCTCCCCTGAAACTATATTTTTATTCCATCACATCTTATGTGCTTTTTCTTGGAGCGTCGGTTTGTTTTTGTTTTTGTTTTTGCTTGAATAAATTGAATTACATCATGCTTGTGTGGGAGAGAGACACGCTCCGCTGGTTCATATGAACACATGTGTTCTTAGCTCATAATATTCATGGCGAAGTTTCCTCTTCGTTAAATTGTTATATGGTTGGAATTGGAAAATGCTACATGTAGTAATTGCTATAATGTCTTGGGTAATGTGATACTTGGCAATTGTTGTGCTCATGTTTAAGCTCTTGCATCATATACCTTACACTTATTAGTGAAGAAATACATAGAGCTTGTTAAAATTTGGTTTGCATGAGTGGTTTCTCTAGAGTCTAGATATTTTCTAGTAAGATGTTTGAACAACAAGGAAGACGATGTATAGTTTTATAATGCTTGTAATATGTCTTTTATGTGAGTTTTGCTGTACTAGTTCGTGCTTATGTTTGCTTCAAACAACCTTGCTAGCCTAAGCCTTGTATCGAGAGGGAATACTTCTCATGCATCCAAAATCCTTGAGCCAACCACTATGCCATTTGTGTCCACCATACCTACCTACTATGTGGTATTTCCTGCCATTCCAAAGTAAATTGCTTGAGTGCTACCTTTAAACAATTCAAAATTTATCACCTCTGATTTGTGTCAATGTTTTATAGCTCATGAGGAAGTATGTGGTGTTTAGCTTTCAACCTTGTCATTTACTTTTGACGGACTCTCATATGGACTAGTGGCACATCCGCTTATCCAATAATTTTGCAAAAAGAGCTGGCAATGGGATTCCCAGTCCCAAATTAATTAACAAAAATAGACACTCCTCCATGGTATGTGATTGTTGGACGGCACCCGAAGGATTCGGTTAGCCATGGCTTGTGTAAGCAAAGGTTGGGAGGAGTGTCATCATAATAAAACTAAAATAAAAAGGCACTCCTTCATGGTATGAGATTGTTGGCAGGCACCCGAGGATTCGGTTAGCCATGGTTTGTGAAAGAAAGGTTGGAAGGAGTGCCACCCAAAAATAAAATAATTCATGGGAGCCGCTCTTGGAAGTCCGGTTGGCGAGGTAGTTAGTGTACCCATTACCATTCGTTGACAACAACAAACACCTCTCAAAACTTTACTTTTAATGCTCTCTACATGTTTTCAAAATCAAAGCTCTAGCACAAATATAGCAATCGATGCTTTTCCTCTATGGAGGACCATTCTTTTACTTTCAATGTTGAGTCAGTTCACCTATTTCTATCCACCTCAAGAAGCAAACACTTGTGTGAACTGTGCATTGATTCTTACATATTTGCATATTGCATTTGTTATATTGCTTTGCATTGACAATTATCCATGAGATATACATGTTACAAGTTGAAAGCAACCGCTGAAACTTAATCTTCCATTATGTTGCTTCAATACCTTTTACTAAGAATTTATTGCTTTATGAGTAACTCTTATGCAAGACTTATTGATGCTTGTCTTGAAAGTGCTATTCATGAAAAGTCTTTGCTATATGATTCACTTGTTTACTCATGTCATATACATTGTTTTGATCGCTGCATTCACTACATATGCTTTACAAATAGTATGATCAAGGTTATGATGGCATGTCACTCCAGAAATTATCTTTGTTATCGTTTTACCTGCTCGGGACGAGCAGAACTAAGCTTGGGGATGCTGATACGTCTCCAACGTATCGATAATTTCTTATGTTCCATGCCACATTATTGATGTTATCTACATGTTTTATGCACACTTTATGTCATATTCGTGCATTTTGTGGAACTAACCTATTAACAAGATGCGAAAGGCCAGTTTTGTTTTCTTGTTTTTGGTTCCAGAAAGGCTGTTCGGGCAATATTCTCGGACGAAATCAACGCCAAACCTCCTATTTTTCCCGGAAGGCTCGAACACCGAAGAAGAGTCGGAGGGGCCAGGGGGCCCCACACCATAGGGCCGCGCGGGCTGGCCGGCCGCGCCGCCTAGGGTGAGGCCACCCCGTCGACCCTCCCGCGCCGCCTCTTCGCCTATATAACCCCTTTCGACCTAAAAACACGATACCAATTGACGAAACCCGAAAAGACTCCAGGGCGCCGCCACCGTCGCGAAACTCCACCCGGGGACAGACTGCTCCGGCACCGCCGGGACGGGAAGTGCCCGGAAGGCTTCTCCATCGACACCGCTGCCATCTCCATCGACACCGCTGCCATCTCCACCGCCATCTTCATCACCGCTGCTGCTCCCATGAGGAGGGAGTAGTTCTCCATCGAGGCTCGGGGCTGTACCGGTAGCTATGTGGTTCATCTCTCTTCCATGTACTTCAATACAATGATCTCATTGAGATTCATATGAGTTTGTATCACAATTTATCTATGTGCTACTCTAGTGATGTTATTAAAGTAGTTCTATTCCTCCTGCACGTGTGTAAAGGTGACTAGTGTGTGCACCGTGTGGTTCTTGTCGTAGGCTATGATCATGATCTCTTGTAGATTGTGGAGTTAATTATCATTATGATGGTATTGATGTGATCTCTTCCTCCTACATATGCATGAAGGTTACGGTGTGCATGCTATGCTAGTACTTGGTTTAGTCGTGTTGATCTATCTTACACTAAAGGTTACTAAAATATGAGCATTATTGTGGAGCTTGTTAACTCCGGCATTGAGGGTTCGTGTAATCCTACGCAATGTGTTCATCATCCAACAAAAGTGTAGAGTATGCATTTATCTGTTCTGTTATGTGATCAATGTTGAGAGTGTCCACTAGTGAAAGTGTAATCCCTAGGCCTTGTTCCTAAATACTGCTGAGTTACTACGCTTGTTTACTGTTTTACTGCGTTACTACTGCTGCAATACCACCACCATCAACTACGCGCCAAGCACTTTTCTTGCTACTGCTCATATATATTCATACCACCTGTATTTCACTATCTCTTCGCCGAACTAGTGCACCTATTTGGTGTGTTGGGGACACAAGAGACTTCTTGCTTTGTGGTTGGGGTTGCATGAGAGGGATATCTTTGACCTCTTCCTCCCCGAGTTCGATAAACCTTGGGTATCCACTTAAGGGAAACTTGCTGCTGTTCTACAAACCTCTGCACTTGGAGGCCCAACACTGTCTACAGGAAAGGAGGGGGAACGTAGACATCAGCCACCTCGTGGCCCCACTTCGTATGCTCTTCGGTCTTCTGGAAGGTCCGTGGCAAAATAGGCCCCTGGGTCTTTGTTTCGTCCAATTCCGAGAATATTTCGTTACTAGGATTTCTGAAACCAAAACAGCAGAAAAGGAACTGGCACTTCGCATCTTGTTAATAGGTTAGTTCCAAAATGCACGAATATGACATAAAGTGTGCATAAAACATGTAGGTATCATCAATAATATGGCATAGAACATAAGAAATTATCGATACGTCGGAGACGTATCCCCCTGGCCGCGCCGCCATGTGGTGTCGCCACCTCGTGGCCCCACTTCGTATGCTCTTCGGTCTTCTGAAGGTTCGTGGCAAAATAGGACCCTGGGACTTGATTTCGTCCAATTCCGAGAATATTTCGTTATTAGGATTTCTGAAACCAAAAACAGCAGAAAACAGAACGCACTTCGGCATCTTGTTAATAGGTTAGTTCCAGAAAATGCACGAATATGACATAAAGTGTGCATAAAACATGTAGGTATCATCAATAATATGGCATAGAACATAAGAAATTATCGATACATCGGAGACGTATCATGTATCTTTGTAAATCATTGGTGGCAACCTCCGAGTCAACGAGGGAACCATGTGCATGACAGACTCATTGCATCTTACTGAGCCGCATTTATTTTGAATTACGTTGGCAGCAGCCCCCGAGTCAACGAGGGAACCATGTGCACTATCGACTCTGTAGGTCTTGGTACTCTATGTTTGATGTACCGGCATGGGCCTTTCTTGGTTTGTATCGTTTTCATCATCTGCAGCGCTCGCATGTTCCCTGAGGCTTTAAAGAAAACGGTTTGTACTTTGTCGTATTTTCGAAGATCCTTTGATTTTCATTGATTGCAGCACTCGCATGTTCCCTGAGGCTTAGATGAAATCATTGATAGTATAAGGATTCTTCATGTTTGCTTGAATTCCAGCGCTCTCGATGAGAGTAAATGCAATAATCGAAGATCTTCCTGGAGCCCCTGAGTAATTACAGTGCTCCCAGAAGTGTATCGGGTCAATATTCTATAAGATGATATCCATTGAAGATCACAGACGATGAATCCACTAACCCAGGAGTGCACCGGATGAATATTTATATAGCCATGGAAGACAAATCCATTGATAACCATAGATGAAGCCACCGACCCGGGGATGCATCGGATCAATATTAACCATAGAAGATAATTCCATTGATAACCATAGACGATGACCATTAGCTCGACTGAGAAGAGCCCAATATGGAAGCAGGTCGCATGGTGGACGCAGTCAAAGTTATTGCACAATCAAAAATAGTTGATGTGGCGGGCGCATTTGGAGTAATCGCCCGGCCAAAAAAATAGTCGATGTGGCATGTATAGTAGTCCCGTGGCCAGAAATAGTTGATGTAGCCACGCGGTGCCTGGTCGGCGTGACCAATGATGAAGACGTAGTTGATATGGCGGATCCGCAACTAGTGGGCACTCGAGTATATCGAGTCCGCGATGACGAGCGCGGTCGGCCGAGCAGAGTAGTTGACCGAGTGCTTCATCAGAGGCTGTGAAAAGCACGAGTCAAGAAACAAGTTCAAGAGAAGCAAATTTCGACAACAAGAGAAAGATAGACGAGAAATACAAAATAGCGAGTCGAAAGAAAGAAAGACTTACATCATCCAAAGAAGGGGTGGAGGTACTCCCCGCAACAAGTGCATGACTATCGCCAGCCCCAATCCTTGCTCTCATCGGCAAGGGGGCTCGGGGGCTGGCTATAGGAGTCTGCGTCTCCACGTTCTGTTGAGGAGGAGGTGAAGATTCTGGGGGTGCGCTGCTCTTCAGAAAGAACCATGGTATGGGACATACTCGTTAGAGCCGTACCATGAACCTCGGGTTCCTCCTTTTCTTCCTCCTCGCCACTGACAACACAGAAAAATGAGCATGCCGAAGAAAAAGGAGTTGGACAAAAAATAACAACAAAGAAGCTTACGAGCTAACGGAGCCAGCGTCATCATAAGGGTTAAAGGAACCCTCTTCTTCGGGTGAAGTTTCTTCGGCAACTGACTCGGTGGGCTTGGAGGTGCCGGAATCTTCAACTTCATCCCTTTTCCTCTTATTCCATGGAGAAACGGCGAGAGGAGGAGAGACGGTGCGGCCAGATTCAGAAGGATCTGATTCAGTTTCTCCTTCGGAGGAAGCCGCAGACTTTTGAGATCCTGCGACTTCACTCTCAGGACGAGAGGGTTCTTGCGAGTCGTCGGTGACAACAGCTCGCTCATCCACCTCTCCACCCTCGGGAACGGGAGGAATAGAAGATAGAACTTGGTGGTTCTGTAAAATGAAAAAGCAAGACCAATGAAATGAGGAGGCAGTCGACAAATTAAAAAAACAACTCGAAGAAAAAGGTTACTTACTTCGGGAAGGGCGTGGTTGATACTATACGGCTCCACGCGACAAGAGGTTGGAACCTCGTTGATACGTCCAATTTGCATCACTATTTTATATCATAATTTGCTGTTATTCATTGATATATTTCATATTTGGAGATGATACTATGTTATTTCATCTATTTTGCATGTTTCATGATTATTTGGGGATCGCGCACCGGAGCCAGGATTCTGCTGGAAAAAGCACCATCAGAATGCAATATTTCGGAAGATCAACAGTTGACGGAAATTATATGAAAATTCCTATTTTTCCGATGACGAAGGGAGCCAGAGGGGAGGAGGGCCGCCATGGGCCCCCTGGCCGGCGCGGGCCCGCCCTGGCGTCTCGTGAGGAGGGGGCCCACAGCCCCCTCTCGCCTCCTTTTCTCGCGCACGCCTTCGTCCCGAAAACCTAAGCTCGAGGGTACGAAAGAGCCACAGCCGCCTCTGCGGGGCGGAGAACACCAGAGAGAAAGAGCTCTCCGGCAGGCTGAGATCTGCCGGGGAAATTCCCTCCCGGAGGGGGAAATCGACGCCATCGTCACCGTCATCGAGCTGGACATCATCTCCATCACCATCACCATCACCATCATCTTCATCATCATCACCGCCGTCTCCACCGCTGCACCTCGTCGCCGTAACAATTTGGGTTTGATCTTGATTGTTTGATAGGGGAAACTCTCCCGGTGTTGATTTCTACTTGTTATTGATGCTATTGAGTGAAACCGTTGAACCAAGGTTTATGTTCAGATTGTTATTCATTATCATATCACCTCTGATCATGTTCCATATGATGTCTCGTGAGTAGTTCGTTTAGTTCTTGAGGACATGGGTGAAGTCTAAATGTTAGTAGTGAAGTATGGTTGAGTAATATTCAATGTTATGATATTTAAGTTGTGGTGTTATTCTTCTAGTGGTGTCGTGTGAACGTCGACTACACGACACTTCACCTTTATGGGCCTAGGGGAATGCATCTTGTACTCGTTTGCCAATTGCGGGGTTGCCGGAGTGACAGAAACCTGAGCCCCCGTTGGTATATCGATGCAGGAGGGATAGCAGGATCTCAGAGTTTAAGGCTGTGGTTAGATTTATCTTAATTACTTTCTTGTAGTTGCGGATGCTTGCAAGGGGTATAATCACAAGTATGTATTAGTCCTAGGAAGGGCGGTACATTAGCATAGGTTCACCCACACAACACTTATCAAAACAATGAAGATTAATTAGCCGTATGTAGCGAAAGCACTAGACTAAAATCCCGTGTGTCCTCGAGAACGTTTGGTCATTATAAGTAAACAAACCGGCTTGTCCTTTGTGCTAAAAAGGATTGGGCCACTCGCTGCAATTATTACTCTCGCACTTTACTTACTCGTACTTTATTCATCTGTTACATCAAAACCCCCCGAATACTTGTCTGTGAGCATTTACAGTGAATCCTTCTTCGAAACTTCTTGTCAACACCTTCTGCTCCTCGTTGGGATCGACATTCTTACTTATCGAAGATACTGCGATACACCCCCTTTACTTGTGGGTCATCAAGACTATTTTCTGGCGCCGTTGCCGGGGAGTGAAGCGCTATTGGTAAGTGGAATTGGTAAGGGAAATTTCTACTGTTTGTGCTGATTTTATTTCTGCCTGCTGCTATAATTCATTATGGAGAGATCTTCTCTTGAGTGTTTATTTGGGAAATCTACTACTACTGCAAAGGTAGTGGATGAGGCGCCAGGTAAGGAAGAAATACCATACAAAATACCTATGAAAATTATTGAACGTGTAGTGGGTAACCGTTATACAGGGGATGGAACTGTCCACCCTGAGATCATTTACTGTTCTTACATGAATTATGCGGTTTATTCAAATGTGCAGGTATTGCTATGGATGAAGTGAGGAAGAAACTATTCTCTGTATCGCTGTCTGGTAAAGCGGCACATTGGTATAAATTACTGGATAATGGGGATTCTCTTGAATGGAATGATATTGTGCCCCGGTTTTATTCTAAGTTCTATCCTCCAAGTGAGATTCACAAAGATCGGAATCGCATATATAATTTTTGGCCTCATGAAGGAGAGAGTATTGCCCAAGCTTGGGGAGATTGAAGTCTTTAATGCTCAAATGCCCCATTCATGAGCTTCCTGGTAATATTATTATTGATAATTTCTATGCAAGACTTTCTTTTCAAGACAAGACCTTGCTGGATACTTCTTGTTCTGGATCATTTACACACAACAAGGAAGAGTTTAAAAGGGACCTTCTTAATCGGATCCAAGAAAATACTGAAGGATGGGAGAACGACAAGGATAGAGAATCAGGTATAAATTATGATTATAAATGCATTGAAGCTTTTATGGATACCGATAAATTTCGTAATATGAGTGCTACTTATGGTCTTGATTCTCAAGTTGCTGCAAATCTTTATAAGGCTTTTGCTTCTCATTATGAATTGCCTAAGAAGAACTTTGATAAGTATCATGAACCGTATAAAGATAAAATTGATTCATCTATAAATAAATGTGTTGTAGTTGAAACTGTTGATCATGTTATTCCTGAAGCTTATATTGAAAAAACTCCTTTCCCTGCTAAAATGAAGGAGTATTCTGTTATAAATAGTGCGGTTCATAAAAGTGAAAAGAAACCTGTAGAACCTGAAGAACAAATAAAAGTTGAACCTGCTGTTGCAATTATTAAAGATCTTGTGACTGAAAATGTGGAGGATGGTCATATTATTTTCTGTGAAGATGCCTCTAATATTGTTTCGCATCCTAATAAGTCTAGGAAAGCTAGTGTTCCTATGCTATCTGTTAGAATTGGTGATCATTGTTATTATGGTTTATGTGATATTGGTGCAAGTATTAGTGCTATTCCTTATGAGCTTTACACGGAGATTATGCACGAAATTGGTTCTTGTGAACTTGAAGATATTGATGTGGTTATTCGGCTGGCTAATAGAGAAACTATCTCTCCAATTGGTATTGTTCGAGATGTGGAAGTTCTATGTGGTAAGATTAAATATCCTGCTGACTTTTTGGTACTTGGTTCTGCTGCTAGTAAATATTGTCCTATCATTTTTGGTAGACCTTTTCTAAATACTTGTGGAGCTATTATAGATTGCAAGAAAGAGAAAATTTTGACTAAATTTGCTGGTGAATCTTATGAGTTTAACTTCTCTAAATTTACCAAAACTCCTTATAAAATTGATTTGCCTAATAGTGATTTTAAAGTTGAACAGTGTGCATCTATTGCTCTTGCTCCTAGTAATCCTTTGCAGCAACATTTGGAGAATAGTGAGAGTGAAGTTTTCAGGGAAGAAAGAGATGAACTTGATGAAATTTTCCTTCGTCAACCTATTCTTAAGCATGATTTACCGGTGGAAGATCTGGGTACAACACCACCACCGAAGGAGGATCCTGTCTTTGATTTGAAACCATTGCCTGATAATCTTAAATATGCTCATATTGATGATAAGAAAATATATCCTGTTATTATTAGTTCTAAGCTTTCAGAGTTTGAAGAAGAAAGGTTATTGGAAATATTGAAGAAACACCGAGGTGCTATTGGCTACACTCTTGATGACTTGAAGGGGATTTCTCCCTCTATTTGCCAACATGCCATTAATATGGAAGATGATGCGAAGCCTGTTGTTGAACCTCAGCGTCGTCTAATTCCTAAGATGAAGGATGTGGTAAGAAATGAGGTATTAAGACTCCTTGAAGCTGGTATTATATATCCTATTGCTGATAGTAGATGGGTTAGTCCTGTGCATTGTGTTCCTAAGAAAGGAGGAATGACTGTTGTGCCTAATGATAATGATGAGCTCATCCCTCAAAGAGTAGTTGTAGGTTATAGAATGTGCATTGATTATCAAAAAGTTAATAAGGTTACTAAGAAAGATCATTACCCTTTACCATTTATTGATCAAATGTTAGAAAGGTTATCTAAAAATACTCATTTTTGCTTTCTTGATGGTTATTCTGGATTTTCACAAATTGCTGTTAAAACTAAAGATCAAGAGAAAACCACTTTCACTTGTCCCTATGGAACTTATGCTTATAGGCGTATGCCTTTTGGTTTATGTAATGCTCCTGCTACTTTTCAAAGATGCATGTCTGCTATTTTTCATGGCTTTTGTGAGAGTATTAATTGTAGAGGTATTCATGGACAATTTTTCCATCTATGGAAATTCTTTTGATAATTGCTTGCGGAATCTTGATAAAGTTTTGCAGAGATGTGAAGAAACTAACCTTGTTTTAATTGGGAGAAATGCCACTTTATGGTTAATGAAGGAATTGTATTGGGACATAAAATTTCCGAGAGAGGTATTGAAGTTGATAGAGCTAAAGTTGAAGCCATTGAGAAGATGCCCTATCCTAGGGATGTTAAAGGTATTCGTAGTGTTCTTGGTCATGCTGGGTTTTATAGGAGATTTATTAAAGACTTCTCCAAGATTTCAAAGCCTCTTACTAATCTTCTTCAAAAAGATGTACCTTTTGTTTTTGATGATGATTGTAAGGAAGCTTTTGAAACTCTAAAGAAAGCCTTAACAACTGCTCCTATAGTTGAACCTCCTGATTGGAACTTACCATTTGAAATTATGTGCGATGCTAGTGATTTTGCTGTAGGCGCTGTTCTTGGACAGCGAGTAGATAAAAAATGAATGTTATTCATTATGCTAGCAAAACTCTTGATGCTGCTCAAAGAAATTATGCTACAACTGAAAAAGAACTGTTAGCTGTAGTCTTTGCTTGTGATAAGTTTAGATCATATATTGTTGATTCAAAAGTTACAATTCATACTGATCATGCTGCAATTAGATATCTTATGACAAAGAAAGATGCTAAGCCAAGGCTTATTAGATGGGTACTTCTTTTGCAAGAATTTGATTTACATATTGTAGATAGGAAAGGTGCTGATAATCCTGTTGCTGATAATTTATCTAGTTTTCCAAATGAACAATTGGCTGTAATAAAGGTGAGCTCGCGAGACAGTCCTTAGTATGCTGATTATGCTAACTTTATTGTTTC
Source organism: Lolium multiflorum (assembly GCA_030979885.1). Taxonomy (NCBI): domain Eukaryota; kingdom Viridiplantae; phylum Streptophyta; class Magnoliopsida; order Poales; family Poaceae; genus Lolium; species Lolium multiflorum. The sequence goes on along the minus strand of CM061747.1, from coordinate 31,638,835 downwards.
CAAGTACTTGCCTCCAACCTTTTCAGCTCAGTGATGGCGTGTAACTCACACGTTCGTTGGGAACCCCAAGAGGAAGGTATGATGCGACAGCAGCAAGTTTTCCCTCAGAAAGAAACCAAGGTTTATCGAACCAGGAGGAGCCAAGAAGCACTTTGAAGGTTGATGGCGGCGGGATGTAGTGTGGCGCAACACCAGAGGTTCCGGCGCCAACGTGGAACCTGCACAACACAACCAAATTACTTTGCCCCAACGAAATGTGGAGGTTGTCAATCTCACCGGCTTGCTGTAACAAAGGATTAACCGTATTGTGTGGAAGATGATTGTTTGCAAGAAAACAGTAAGAACAAGTATTGCAGCAGATTTGTATTTCAGTATAAAAGAATGGACCGGGGTCCACAGTTCACTAGAGGTGTCTCTCCCATAAGATAAAAGCATGTTGGGTGAACAAATTACAGTCGGGCAATTGACAAATAGAGAGGGCATAACAATGCACATACATGTCATGATAAGTATAGTGAGATTTAATTGGGCATTACGACAAAGTACATAGACCGCCATCCAACTGCATCTATGCCTAAAAAGTCCACCTTCAGTTATCATCCGAACCCCCTCCAGTATTAAGTTGCAAAGCAACGACAATTGCATTAAGTATGGTGCGTAATGTAATCAACAACTACATCCTTAGACATAGCATCAATGTTTTATCCCTAGTGGCAACAACACAACACAACCTTAGAACTTTCTGTCACTGTCCCAGGTATCAATGTAGGCATGAACCCACTATCGAGCATAAATACTCCTCTTGGAGTTAAGAGCAAAAACTTGGCCAGAGCCTCTACTAATAACGGAGAGCATGCAAGATCATAAAAAACACATAGGTAATAACTTGATAATTAACATAACATGGTATTCTCTATCCATCGGATCCCGACAAACACAACATATAGTATTACAGATAGATGATCTTGATCATGTTAGGCAGCTCACAAGATCCAACAATGAAGCACAATGAGGAGAAGACAACCATCTAGCTACCGCTATGGACCCATAGTCCAGGGGTGAACTACTCACTCATCACTCCGGAGGCGACCATGGCGGTGAAGAGTCCTCCGGAGATGAATCCCCTCTCGGGGTGCCGGAGGAGATCTCCAATCCCCCGAGATGGGATTGGCGGCGGCGGCTCTCCGGAAGGTTTTCCGTATCGTGGCTCTCGCACTGGGGCTCGCGACGAGGCTTTAAGTAGGCGGAAGGGCAACGTGGGGGCCACACGAGGCCCCACACCAGGTCGGCGCGCCGGGCCTCGGCCGCACCGCCCTATCGTGGCGGCGCCTCGTGGCCACTTCGACTCTCTTCGGTCTTCTGGAAGCTTCGTGGCAAAATAGGACCCCGGGCGTTGATTTCGTCCAATTCCGAGAATATTTCGTTACTAGGATTTCTGAAACCAAAAACAGCAGAAACAACAACTGGCTCTTCGGCATCTTGTTAATAGGTTAGTTCCGGAAAATGCACGAATATGACATAAAGTGTGCATAAAACATGTAGATATCATCAATAATGTGGCATGGAACATAAGAAATTATCGATACGTCGGAGACGTATCAGCATCCCCAAGCTTAGTTCTGCTCGTCCCGAGCAGGTAAAACGATAACAAAGATAATTTCTGAAGTGACATGCCATCATAACCTTGATCATACTATTTGTAAACATATGTAATGAATGCAGCGATCAAAACAATGGTAATGACATGAGTAAACAAGTGAATCATAAAGCAAAGACTTTTCATGAATAGTACTTCAAGACAAGCATCAATAAGTCTTGCATAAGAGTTAACTCATAAAGCAATAAATCAAAGTAAAGGTATTGAAGCAACACAAAGGAAGATTAAGTTTCAGCGGTTGCTTTCAACTTGTAACATGTATATCTCATGGATAATTGTCAACATAGAGTAATATAACAAGTGCAATATGCAAGTATGTAGGAATCAATGCATAGTTCACACAAGTGTTTGCTTCTTGAGGTGGAGAGAGATAGGTGAACTGACTCAACATAAAAGTAAAAAGAAAGGTCCTTCAAAGAGGAAAGCATCGATTGCTATATTTGTGCTAGAGCTTTTATTTTGAAAACATGAAACAATTTTGTCAACGGTAGTAATAAAGCATATGAGTTATGAAAATTATATCTTACAAGTTGCAAGCCTCATGCATAGTATACTAATAGTGCCCGCACCTTGTCCTAATTAGCTTGGACTACCGGATCATCGCAATGCACATGTTTTAACCAAGTGTCACAATGGGGTACCTCCATGCCGCCTGTACAAAGGTCTAAGGAGAAAGCTCGCATTTTGGATTTCTCGCTTTTGATTATTCTCAACTTAGACATCCATACCGGGACAACATGGACAACAGATAATGGACTCCTCTTTAATGCATAAGCATGTGACAACAATTATTATTCTCATATGAGATTGAGGATATATGTCCAAAACTGAAACTTCCACCATGAATCATGGCTTTAGTTAGCGGCCCAATGTTCTTCTCTAACAATATGCATGCTCCAACCATTAAGGTGGTAGATCTCTCTTACTTCAGACAAGACGGACATGCATAGCAACTCACATGATATTCAACAAAGAGTAGTTGATGGCGTCCCCAGAAGCATGGTTATCGCACAACAAACAACTTAATAAGAGATAAAGTGCATAAGTACATATTCAATACCACAATAGTTTTTAAGCTATTTGTCCCATGAGCTATATATTGCAAAGGTGAATGATGGAATTTAAAGGTAGCACTCAAGCAATTTACTTTGGAATGGCGGAGAAATACCATGTAGTAGGTAGGTATGGTGGACACAAATGGCATAGTGGTTGGCTCAAGTATTTTGGATGCATGAGAAGTATTCCCTCTCGATACAAGGTTTAGGCTAGCAAGGTTATTTGAAACAAACACAAGGATGAACGGTACAACAAAACTCACATAAAATACATATGGTAAACATTATAAGACTCCATACCGTCTTCCTTGTTGTTCAAAACTCAATACTAGATGTTATCTAGACTCTAGAGAAACCAAATATGCAAACCAAATTAGCAAGCTCTAAGTATTTCTTCATTAATGGGTGCAAAGTATATGATGCAAGAGCTTAAACATGAGCACAACAATTGCCAAGTATCAAATTATCCAAGACATTTTAGAATTACTACATGTAGCATTTTCCAATTCCAACCATATAACAATTTAACGAAGAAGAAACTTCGCCATGAATACTATGAGTAGAGCCTAAGGACATACTTGTCCATATGCTACAGCGGAGCGTGTCTCTCTCCCATACAGTGAATGCTAGGATCCATTTTATTCAAACAAAACAAAAAACAAAAACAAACCGACGCTCCAAGCAAAGTGCATAAGATGTGACGGAATAAAAATATAGTTTCAGGGGAGGAACCTGATAATGTTGTCGATGAAGAAGGGGATGCCTTGGGCATCCCCAAGCTTAGACGCTTGAGTCTTCTTAGAATATGCAGGGGTGAACCACCGGGGCATCCCCAAGCTTAGAGCTTTCACTCTCCTTGATCATATTGTATCATACTCCTCTCTTGATCCTTGAAAACTTCCTCCACACCAAACTCGAAACAACTCATTAGAGGGTTAGTGCACAATAAAAATTAACATGTTCAGAGGTGACACAATCATTATTAACACTTCTGGACATTGCATAAAGCTACTGGACATTAATGGATCAAAGAAATTCATCCAACATAGCAAAAGAGACAATGCGAAATAAAAGGCAGAATCTGTCAAAACAGAACAGTCCGTAAAGATGGATTTTATTAGGGCACCAGACTTGCTCAAATGAAAATGCCCAAATTGAATGAAAGTTGCGTACATATCTGAGGATCACTCACGTAAATTGGCTTAATTTTCTGAGTTTCCTACAGAGAATTAGACCCAGATTCGTGACAGCAAAGAAATCTGTTTCTGCGCAGTAATCCAAATCTAGTATTTACTTTACTATCAAAGACTTTACTTGGCACAACAAAACATAAAACTAAGATAAGGAGAGGTTGCTACAGTAGTAAACAACTTCCAAGACTCAAATATAAAACAAAAATACTGTAGTAAAAACATGGGTTGTCTCCCATAAGCGCTTTTCTTTAACGCCTTTCAGCTAGGCGCAGAAAGTGTGTATCAAGTATTATCAAGAGATGAAGCATTGATATCATAAGCTCCCCCATCTGTAGTGGTACTAAGGGCTTTGTCAATCTTAGGCCTATAATAATATTTCTTTGGTTTAGGCACTTTAGAGACATACATAAACTTTTGCTCCTTTCCCACATAAGCTTTCTCTCTAAACTGTAAAGATGAAAAGGTTGAACCCAAGGTTCCCATAGCTTTTTCAAGTTCGCCAATCCTATTAATTTGATTATCATGGTCAACACAAGTTCCTAGGACACTAATTCTTTCATCAATTCCTCCTAAGGATTTATCAAGTTCATCAGTTTTATCAAGTAACATCTTCCAATTTAGTTTCAACACTTGGAAAATTTTTCTCTATGGTTTCCAATTTTTTCATAACATCCTCAAGAGAGGTTTCAATTTTAGTTTCATTAACAGGTGGTGTTCCAAATAAACTCTCAATAATGCAACTAGCTTCTAAAGCGGGAGCGCCTAGGAAGTTACCTCCCGCGAGACAATCAAGAACATATCTATTCCAGCTAGAGATACCAACATAAAAATTCCTGAGTAGGATAGTGGTGGAGTGTTTCTTAGTGCACCTATTATGGGCATCACTAATTCTATACCAAGCATCTTTTAAACATTCTCCCCCTTGTTGCTTAAATGAACGAACTTCAACTTCAGGATTACTCATTTTAGCAGTAGTAAATAAAACAAACTAGATAAAGTAAATGCAAGTAACTAATTTTTTTGTGTTTTTGATATAGCAAACAAGATAGTAAATAAAGTAAAGCTAGCAACTAATTTTTTTGTGTTTTGATATAATGCAGCAAACAAAGTAGTAAATAAAATAAAGCAAGACAAAAACAAAGTAAAGAGGTTGGGAAGTGGAGACTCCCCTTGCGCGTGTCTTGATCTCCCGGCAACGGCGCCAGAAAAAGAGCTTGATGGCGTGTAACTCACACGTTCGTTGGGAACCCCAAGAGGAAGGTATGATGCGCACAGCAGCAAGTTTTCCCTCAGAAAGAAACCAAGGTTTATCGAACCAGGAGGAGCCAAGAAGCACGTTGAAGGTTGATGGCGGCGGGATGTAGTGCGGCGCAACACCAGAGATTCCGACGCCAACGTGGAACCTGCACAACACAACCAAAGTACTTTGACCCAACGAAACAGTGAGGTTGTCAATCTCACCGGCTTGCTGTAACAAAGGATTAACCGTATTGTGTGGAAGATGATTGTTTGCAAGAACACAGAAAAACAAGTATTGCAGCAGATTTGTATTTCAGTATAAAAGAATGGACCGGGGTCCACTCACTAGAGGTGTCTCTCCCATAAGATAAAAGCATGTTGGGTGAACAAATTACAATGGGCAATTGACAAATAGAGAGGGCATAACAATGCACATACATTTCATGATAAGTACAGTGAGATTTAATTGGGCATTACGACAAAGTACATAGACCGCCATCCAACTGCATCTATGCCTAAAAAGTCCACCTTCAGGTTATCATCCGAACCCCTTCCAGTATTAAGTTGCAAAGCAACAGACAATTGCATTAAGTATGGTGCGTAATGTAATCAACAACTACATCCTTAGACATAGCATCAATGTTTTAGTGGCAACAGCACAACACAACCTTAGAACTTTCTGTCACTGTCCCAGGTATCAATGTAGGCATGAACCCACTATCGAGCATAAATACTCCCTCTTGGAGTTAAGAGCAAAAACTTGGCCAGAGCCTCTACTAATAATGGAGAGCATGCAAGATCATAAACAACACATAGGTAATAACTTGATAATTAACATAACATGGTATTCTCTATCCATCGGATCCCGACAAACACAACATATAGTATTACAGATAGATGATCTTGATCATGTTAGGCAGCTCACAAGATCCAACAATGAAGCACAATGAGGAGAAGACAACCATCTAGCTACTGCTATGGACCCATAGTCCAGGGGTGAACTACTCACTCATCACTCCGGAGGCGACCATGGCGGTGAAGAGTCCTCCGGGAGATGAATCCCCTCTCCGGGAGGGTGCCGGAGGAGATCTCCAGAATCCCCCGAGATGGGATTGGCGGCGGTGGCGTCTATGGAAGGTTTTCCGTATCGTGGCTCTCGGTCGGGGTTTCGCGACGAAGGCTTTAAGTAGGCGGAAGGGCAAGGTGGGGGGCCACACGAGGGCCCACACCATAGGTCGGCGCGGCCAGGGCCGCCGCCCTATGGTGGCGGCGCCGTGGCCCCACTTCGACTCCTCTTCAGTCTTCTGAAGCTTCGTGGCAAATAGGACCCCGGGCGTTGATTTCGTCCAATTCCGAGAATATTTCGTTACTAGGATTTCTGAAACCAAAAACAGAAAACATCAACGGCTCTTCGGCATCTTGTTAATAGGTTAGTTCATAAAATGCACGAATATGACATAAAGTGTGCATAAAACATGTAGATATCATCAATAATGTGGCATGGAACATAAGAAATTATCGATACGTCGGAGACGTATCAGCAGCAAAGGAGGAAATTCTTTTATGACTTGAGGCATTATTTTTGGGATGACCCACACTTATATAAAGAAGGAGTGGATGGTATTCTGCGAAGGTGTGTTCCCGAATATGAACAACAAGAGATATTGAGTAAATGTCATGGTAGTGCTTATGGAGGACATCACGCCGGAGATAGAACCGCGCAAAAGGTTCTACAATCAGGTTTTTATTGGCCAACTCTCTTCAAAGATGCAAGGAAGTTTATTTTATCTTGTGATGAATGTCAAAGGGTTGGTAATATCTCCAGACGCAATGAAATGCCTATGAATTATACTCTTGTTATTGAACCATTTGATTGTTGGGGATTTGACTTCATGGGACCTTTTCCCTCTTCAGAAGGTAACACTCATATACTTGTTGCTGTTGATTATGTTACTAAATGGGTGGAAGCCATACCTACAAAAAGTGCTGATGGTGAGACCTCTTTAAGAATGCTTTTAGACATTATTTTTCCTAGATTTGGAGTTCCTAGATATATTATGACAGATGGAGGTTCTCATTTTATTCATGGTGGTTTTAGAAAGACTCTTGCTAAATATGGTATTAATCATAGAATTGCTTCCGCTTATCATCCTCAAACTAGTGGGCAAGTAGAACTATCAAATAGAGAAATTAAATCTATCTTGCAAAAGACTGTTAATAAAACTAGAAAGAATTGGGCTAGTAAATTGAAGGAAGCACTATGGGCTTATAGAACTGCTTATAAAAACCCTATGGGAATGTCACCTTATAAAATGGTTTATGGAAAAGCTTGTCATTTACCTTTAGAACTAGAGCACAAAGCTTATTGGGCTTTTAGAGAACTAAATAAAGATTCTAAACTAGCCGGTAATAAGAGATTGCTGCAATTAAGTTCTCTAGATGAATGGAGAAGTGAAGCTTATGAAAATGCTAAACTCTTTAAAGAGAAAGTTAAGAAATGGCATGATAGAAGGATTATCAAAAGAGAGTTTAATATTGGGGATAAAGTCCTATTGTATCGGTCTCGTCTCAGATTCTTTGCAGGGAAATTACTCTCGAAATGGGAAGGACCATATGTTGTTGAGGAGGTGTATCGTTCAGGAGCAATTAAAATTAGTTCTCTCCAAGGCAATGCCACGCAAGTGGTGAATGGACAAAGACTCAAGCATTATATCTCATATATGTAGATGTTGATGTTATTCGAGTGGAAACACTGGAGGCTTTCATCAAAGGTCAAATTGACAGTCCGCCAGAACCCGACTTTGAATAGGTAACAGTACAGGTAATAAAAAGTTCGCGATTTACTTTCCGAACAATGTTTTTGTTGTTTTTGGAAAATATGAAAAATTACGAGATCGAAACGGAGTGGAGGAGACGCACGAGGGCGTGTCCCCATAGGCCGGCGCGGGCCCAGCCTGGTCGCGCCGCCCTATGAGGACACCGCCGTCGCCCCTCTCTGACTCTGGTTCGACCTGGTACTTTCCATTTGTTGTGAAATTTTTTACTATATAATCCCCCGGACACCTGGAGGTCCGTATATCGTTTTCTCGACGTGTTTTGTTTCGAGCTGTTTCTGCCAGGATCTGTCTTTGATCTAGAAGCACGATGGTCTCCAACAACAAGGACAAGGAGCCTTCGGAGGAAGGTATCCAAGACCCCGAGTTGAAGGAAGAATTCAAGGGGGTGAAGAGGAAGTCGAAGAAGTTCCGCGAGTACGCCCGCGCACCACCATTGCAAGCATCGGAGTGGTGTCAAACCCGTTCAACGCCAAGAAGAGTGCACGGATTAGCACCGGAGGAGGAGTTCCACGTCATTACCTAGCTCCAAAGACATCTTCTTCAGGCACTTACCATCCCTTCCGCAATCTAATCTACAATAATCAAATTGAAAGGACTCCCAAGGCAGCATTGCCTAGCAATTGGGATATAGATCGTTCTAACACTGCAGGAGAGCCTGAAGCTGAAGGGTGGGGAAATAACTCCAAGAATTGGGACTCGCCGTCGGACATACTTCTTAATCGCGTCGAGCACAATTCGGAGATGATCCGCAACCTCATGTACAAGATTGATGAGCTTCAGGAGCTTGTGGAGAAGCTTGTGAGGAATTCATCACCACCACCGCCAAAGGAGTAATTCATCATCGGTATTGGCATCCCCTTGGTTTGTTCCAAGCTTGGGGGAGTGCCGCGGTATCACATCATCACTACCTTTTACTTTTTACTATCAAGTAGTGTCATATCATGAGTAGGGAAGTTATCATATAAGATGGGTTGCAGTATGGAAGTATCTCTCCTTTAGTTGGTTGTCTATGTATCCCTTGGTGTGAGTTATCGTTATGAAATATTAATGAGAAGTCTTATCATTTACATATTGCACATCTTATTTTAGTTTGCAATTTCTAGTATATGATTGATCTTGATTTTAGTATTGGTACCACTTTGGGAGCATTGAGTAAATCTATTTGGTTTTGGCAAACTTAGCATTGGTCAATAGCAACAACACCTTGAGGTTTAAGTAGAAAAGAGAAATACATATAGTTGTTTCATTGTCTTCCTTTCTTGTTAGCTCATAGCTTATTATTCTGAAGTTAAAATTGTTTGTGCTTGCAAGAAAGATGCATGATTATGTCTATCACATGTATATTTGTTTGTTTCCCTCAACTCTTATGCTTGCTAATTAACCTTGCTAGCCAAAGACCTGTACTGAGAGGGAATGCTTCTCGTACATCCAAACCTGAACCCAAACCTATGCCATTTGTGTCCACCATATCTACCTACTGCATGGTATTTTCTGCCATTCCAAGTAAATACTTCATGTGCTACCTTTAAACAATTCAAAATTTATTACTTCTTATTTGTGTCAATGTTTTATAGCTCATGAGGAAGTATGTGGTGTTTTATCTTTCAGTCTTGTTAGGCAGCTTCCACTAATGGACTAGTGGCTTCATCCACTTATCCTATAATTTTGCGAAAAGAGCTGGCAACGGGGTTCCCAGCCCCAATTAATCAACTCTCATTAATAATTCTCTTCACATGTTTTGCCCTGATTCATCAGTAAGCAACTTAATTTTGCAATAGACACTCCTCCATGGTATGAGATTGTTGGAAGGCACCCGAGGATTCGGTTAGCCATGGCTTGTGTAAGCAAAGGTTGGGGGGAGTGTCATCCTTAAATAAACTAAAGTACATGTGTAAACAAAAGAGAAGAGGGATGATCTACCTTGCTGGTAGAGATGACGTCCTTCATGGGAGCCGCTCTTTGGAGGTCTGTTTGGCAAGGGGGTTAGAGTACCCGCTACCAGTCGTTGACAACAACAAACACCTCTCAAAACTTTACTTTTATTCTCTTTATATGATTTCAAAACTGAAAAAGCTCTAGCACATGATTTAATCCCTGCTTCCCTCTGCGAAGGGCCTGTCTTTTACTTTATGTTGAGTCAGTAAACCTATTTCCATCCATCTCAAGCAAGCATTTGAGTTGTTGTGATCAAACCATTATATTGTGATTTGCTTCGTCATGTCTTTACTCTTCCTTGTTTAGTACAAGCTTTATCTGAATGAATATAGCTTTGCAAGTTATCAATGATCATTATGATTGAGTATGCTAGTTTACCATAAGCTTTAACATAAGAGCGCTGCTCAATAGATAAGTATAATCTGTTAATTGTTCTCTGACCAAGAATGAAGTTTGCCATCACCAACTATGATTTCTTATGCATTTATTTGTGATTACCTTATACTTGTTTCAAGTTGAATTATATGAGGAAGTTGTTTAGAATGTCTTGTGTGAATGAATATGATGCTTCTTGTCCGTATTTTATTTATCGACTCTTCACTCCATAAACATGTGGTCTTGTTTACCGAGTTCAGTTTCGCTTGGGGACAAGCGAAGTCTAAGCTTGGGGGAGTTGATACGTCCAATTTGCATCACTATTTTATATCATAATTTGCTGTTATTCATTGATATATTTCATATTTGGAGATGATACTTATGTTATTTCATCTATTTTGCATGTTTCATGATTATTTGGGGATCGCGCACCGGAGCCAGGATTCTGCTGGAAAAAGCACCGTCAGAATGCAATATTTCGGAAGATCAATAGTTGACGGAAATTATCTGAAAATTCCTATTTTCCGTATGACGAAGGGAGCCGAAGGGAGCTGAGGAGGGCCGCCATGGGCCCCCTCACAGCCCGGCGCGGCCCTACCCTGGCCGCGCGCCCGTGAGGAGGGCCCACAGCCCCCTCTCGCCTCCTTTTCGCGCACGCCGTCCCGAAAACCTAAGCTCGAGGGGTACATCGAAAAGAGCCACACGCCTCGGGGCGGAGAACACCGGAGAGAAAGAGCTCTCCGGCAGGCTGAGATCGCCGGGGAAATTCCCTCCCGGAGGGGAAATCGACGTCATCATCACCGTCATCGAGCTGGACATCATCTACATCACCATCACCATCATCTTCATCATCATCACCGCCCTCTGCACCTCGTCACCGCTGTAACAATTTGGGTTTGATCTTGATTGTTTGATAGGGGAAACTCTCCCGGTGTTGATTTCTACTTGTTATTGATGCTATTGAGTGAAACCGTTGAACCAAGGTTTATGTTCAGATTGTTATTCATTATCATATCACCTCTGATCATGTTCCATATGATGTCTCGTGAGTAGTTCGTTTAGTTCTTGAGGACATGGGTGAAGTCTAAATGTTAGTAGTGAACTATGGTTGAGTAATATTCAATGTTATGATATTTAAATTGTGGTGTTATTCTTCTAGTGGTGTCGTGTGAACGTCGACTACACGACACTTCACCTTTATGGGCCTAGGGAATGCATCTTGTACTCGTTTGCCAATTTGCCTGCAGAATGGGCCCCCGTTATATTGATACGTCTCGATAATTTCTTATGTTCCATGCCACATTATTGATGATATCTACATGTTTTATGCATACTTTATGTCATTATTATGATTTTTCCGGAACTAACCTATTGACGAGATGCCGAAGGCCAGGTTGTCATTGCTTTTTGTTTCAGAAATCCTAGTAAGGAAATATTCTCGAATCGACGAAATCAACGCCCAACATCTTAGGATCACGCGAAGCTTCCGCACCCGAGAGAGGCCAGAGGGGGCCATCGGCCACCGACGCCAGGGGTGGCGCGGCCTAAGGCCGCGCCCCCTAGTGTGTCACCGCCTCGTTGACCTTCCGACTCCGCCTCTTCGCCTATTTAAAGGTCCCTGACCTAAAACCTCGATACGGAAAAGCCACGGTACGAGAAACCATCCAGAGCCTCCGCCATCGCGAAGCCAAGATCTGGGGGATAGGAGTCTCTGTTCCGGCACGCCGCCGGGACGGGGAAGTGCCCCCGGAAGGCTTCTCCATGGACACCACCGCCATCTCCATCAACGCTGCTGTCTCCCATGAGGAGGGAGTAGTTCTCCATCGAGGCTCGGGGCTGTATCGGTAGCTATGTGGTTAATCTCTCTCCTATGTGCTTCAATACAATAATCTCATGAGCTGCCTTACATGATTGAGATTCATATGATGATGCTTGTAATCTAGATGTCATTATGCTAGTCAAGTGGGTTTTACTTATGTGATCTCCGGAGACTCCTTGTCCCACGTGTGTAAAGGTGACAGTGTGTGCACCGTGTGGGTCTCTTAGGCTATATTTCACAGAATACTTATTCACTGTTATGAATGGCATAGTGAAGTGCTTATTTATATCTCTTTATGATTGCAATGTGTTTTGTATCACAATATATCTGTGTGCTACTCTAGTGATGTTATTAAAGTAGTTTATTCCTCTGCACGGTGTAATGGTGACAGTGTGTGCATCGTGTAGTACTTGGCGTAGGCTATGATTGTGATCTCTTGTAGATTATGAAGTTAACTATTGCTATGATAGTATTGATGTGATCTATGCCTCCTTTCGTAGTGTGAAGGTGACAGTGTGCATGCTATGTTAGTACTTGGTTTGGTTATGTTGATCTGTTATGCACTCTAAGGTTATTTAAACATGAACATTGAATATTGTGGAGCTTGTTAACTCCGCATTGAGGGTTCGTGTAATCCTACACAGTTAGTGGTGTTCATCATCCAACAAGAGGGTGTAGAGTCTAGCATCTATCTATTTATTCTGTTATGTGATCAATGTTGAGAGTGTCCACTAGTGAAAAGATGATCCCTAGGCCTTGTTCCTAAATACTGCTATCGCTGCTTGTTTACTGTTTTACTGCATCTTTACTTCCAATATTACTACCATCAAGCACGGCAAGCACTTTTTTGGTGCCATTGCTATTGCTCATACTTATTCATACCACCTGTATTTCACTATCTCTTCGCCGAACTAGTGCACCTATTAGGTGTGTGGGGACACACGAGACTTCTTGCTTTGTGGTTGCAGGGTTGCATGAGAGGGATATCTTTGACCTCTTCCTCCCCGAGTTCGATAAACCTTGGGTGATCCACTTAAGGGAAACTTGCTGCTGTTCTACAAACCTCTGCTCTTGGAGGCCCAACACTGCCTACAAGAATAGAAGCACCCGTAGACATCAAGCTATTTTCCGCGCCGTTGCCGGGGAGGAAAGGTAAGCGGCACTCACACACGGACCGGCAACTAGCCACTTTTCTGGCGCCGTTGCAGGGGGAGGAAAGGTAAAAGACACTCATACTCCGGTCTCAGGTAAAGCACTTTTCTGGCCGTTGTGTGTGTGCTCGAAGCTATTTCCTTTAGATCCTGCAATTGCATCTTTTTGTTTCTTGTTTACACTAGTTAGGCATAATGGACAACAATGAGCTTCTTATTCTATTTCCTGATTTAAGACAAGGATTGTTTGATGTGAAAATTAAAAAACCTATGGAACATATTAGTATGAACGCTTTGAACACCATTGTTGCTAATGATATGGAAAATTCTAAGCTTGGGGAAGCTGGCTTTGATGAGCATGATATTTTTATTCCCCCAAGCATTGAGGAGAAAATTTACTTTGACGATACTTTGCCTCCTATTTATGATGATTATAATGATATTGGTCTTTTAGTACCGCCTGTTATGGAGGATAAATTTGATTATGATTACAATATGCCTCCTATATTTGATGATGAGAATAATAATGATAGCTACTTTGTTGAATTTGCTCCCACTACAACTAATAAAATTTATTATGCTTATGTGGAGAGTAATAATTTTATGCATGAGACTCATGATAAGAATGTTTCATTTGATAGTTATATTGTTGAGTTTGCTCATGATGCTACTGGATATTATTATGAGAGAGGAAAATATGGTTGTAGAAATTTTCATGTTACTAAAACACCTCTCTATGTGCTGAAATTTTTGAAGCTACACTTGTTTTATCTTTCTATGCTTGTTGCATCATGCTTCATGAATTTGTTTATTTACAAGATTCATATGCATAGGAAGGATGTTAGGCTTAAATTTGTTTTGAATTTTCCTTTTGATGCTCTCTTTTGCTTCAACTACTATTTCTTGCGAGTGCATCATTAAAACTGCTGAGCCCATCTTAATGGCTATAAAGAAAGCACTTCTTGGGAGATAACCCATGTGTTTATTTTACTACAGTACTTTTGTTTTATATTTGTGTCTTGGAAGTTGTTACTACTGTAGCAAACTCTCCTTATCTTACTTTTGTTGCATTGTTGTGCCAATTAAAGTCTTTGATAGTAAGGTTCATACTAGATTTGGATTACTGCGCAGAAACAGATTTCTTGCTGTCACGAATCTGGGTCTAATTCTCTGTAGGTAACTCACAAAATTATGCCAATTTACGTGAGTGATCCTCAGATATGTACGCAACTTTCATTCAGTTTGAGCATTTTCATCTGAGCAAGTCTGGTGCCTCTTTAAAATTCGTCTTTACGGACTGTTCTGTTTTGACAGATTCTGCCTTTTATTTCGCATTGCCTCTTATGCTATGTTGGATGGATTTCTTTGTTTCCTTAATGTCCAGTAGCTTTGTGCAATGTCCAGAAGTGTTAAGAATGATTGTGTCACCTCTGAACATGTGAATTTTTGATTATGCACTAACCTTCTAATGAGTTGTTTCGAGTTTGGTGTGGAGGAAGTTTTCAAGGGTCAAGAGTGGAGGATGATACAACGTGATCAAGAAGAGTGAAAGCTCTAAGCTTGGGGATGCCCCGGTGGTTCATCCCTGCATATTCCAAGAATACTCAAGCATCTAAGCTTGGGGATGCCCAAGGCATCCCCTTCTTCATCGACAAATTTATCAGGTTCCTCCCTTGAAACTATATTTTTATTTGGTCACATCATATGTACTTTACTTGGAGCGTCTGTTTGTTTTGGTTTTTGTTTTTGTTTGAATAAATGCTTGTGTGGTAGAGAGACACGCTCCGCTGGTTCATATGAACACATGTGTTCTTAGCTTTTAATGTTCATGGCGAAGGTTGAAACTGCTTCGTTAATTGTTATATGGTTGGAAACGGGAAATGCTACATGTAGTAATTGATAAAATGTCTTGGATAATTTGATACTTGGCAATTGTTGTGCTCATGTTTAAGCTCTTGCATCATATACTTTGCACCCATTAATGAAGAAATACATAGATCTTGCTAAAATTTGGTTTGCATAATTGGTCTCTCTAAGGTCTAGATAATTTCTAGTAAAGAGTTTGAACAACAAGAAAGACGGTGTAGAGTCTTATAATGTTTACAATATGTCTTTTATGTGAGTTCTGCTGCACCGGTTCATCCTTGTGTTTGTTTCAAATAACCTTGCTAGCCTAAGCCTTGTATCGAGAGGGAATACTTCTCATGCATCCAAAATCCTTGAGCCAACCACTATGCCATTTGTGTCCACCATACCTACCTACTACATGGTATTTCTCCGCCATTCCAAAGTAAATTGCTTGAGTGCTACCTTTAAATAATTCAAAATTTATCACCTCTGATTTTTGTCAATGTTTTATAGCTCATGAGGAAGTATGTGGTGTTTATCTTTCATTCTTGTTGGGCAACTTTCACCAATGGACTAGTGGCTTCATCCGCTTATCCAATAATTTTGCAAAAAAGAGCTGGCAATGGGATTCCCAGTCCCAAATTAATTAACAAAACTAGACACTCCTCCATGGTATGTGAATGTTGGACGGCACCCGAAGGATTCGGTTAGCCATGGCTTGAGAAAGCAAAGGTGGGGAGGAGTGTCATCATAATAAAACTAAAATAAAAAGGCACTCCTTCATGGTATGAGATTGTTGGCAGGCACCCGAGGATTCGGTTAGCCATGGTTTGTGAAAGAAAGGTTGGAAGGAGTGCCACACAAAAATAAAAATAATTCATGGGAGCCGCTCTTTGAAGGTTTGTCTGGCAAGGGGGTTAGAGTGCCCACTACCATTCGTTGACAACAACAAACACCTCTCAAAATTTTACTTTTATGCTCTCTTTATGTTTTCAAAACCAAAGCTCTAGCACAAAATATAGCAATCAATGCTTCCTCTGCGAAGGGCCATTCTTTTACCTTTTATGTTGAGTCAGTTCACCTATTTCTCTCCACCTCAAGAAGCAAACACTTGTGTGAACTGTGCATTGATTCCTACATACTTGCGTATTGCACTTGTTATGTTACTCTATGTTGACAATTATCCATGAGATATACATGTTATAAGTTGAAAGCAACCGCTGAAACTTAATCTTCCTTTGTGTTGCTTCAATACCTTTACTTTGATTTATTGCTTTATGAGTTAACTCTTATGCAAGACTTATTGATGCTTGTCTTGAAGTACTATTCATGAAAAGTCTTTGCTTTATGATTCATTTGTTTACTCATGTCATTACCATTGTTTTGATCGCTGCATTCATTACATATGCTTACAATAGTATGATCAAGGTTATGATGGCATGTCACCCAGAAATTATCTTTGTTATCGTTTACCTGCTCGGACGAGCAGGAACTAAGCTTGGGGATGCTGATACGTCTCTGACGTATCGATAATTTCTTATGTTCCATGCCACATTATTGATGATATCTACATGTTTTATGCATACTTTATGTCATTATTATGCTTTTTCCGGAACTAACCTATTGACGAGATGCCGAAGGGCCGCTGTTGCTTTCTGCTGTTTTTGGTTTGAAATCCTAGTAAGGAAATATTCTCGGAATCGAACGAAATCAACGCCCAGCATCTTAGGATCACGCGAAGCTTCCAACACCCGAGAGAGTAGGGGGCCACTGGCACCGACGCCAGGGTGGCGCCTGTGCCTTGGTCGCGCCCCCCTAGTGTGTCACCGCCTCGTTGACCTTCCGACTCCGCCTCTTCGCCTATTTAAAGGTCCCTGACCTAAAACCTCGATACGGAAAAGCCACGGTACGAGAAACCATCCAGAGCCGCCGCCATCGCGAAGCCAAGATCTGGGGGACATGAGTCTCTGTTCCGGCACGCCGCCGGACGGGGAAGTGCCCCGGAAGGCTTCTCCATTGACACCACCGCCATCTCCATCAACGCTGCTGTCTCCCATGAGGAGGGAGTAGTTCTCCATTGAGGCTCGGGGCTGCACCGGTAGCTATGTGGTTAATCTCTCCTATGTGCTTCAATACAATAATCTCATGAGCTGCCTTACATGATTGAGATTCATATGATGATGCTTGTAATCTAGATGTCATTATGCTAGTCAAGTGGGTTTTACTTATGTGATCTCCGGAGACTCCTTGTCCCACGTGTGTAAAGGTGACAGTGTGTGCACCATGTGGGTCTCTTAGGCTATATTTCACAGAATACTTATTCACTGTTATGAATGGCATAGTGAAGTGCTTATTTATATCTCTTTATGATTGCAATGTGTTTTGTATCACAATATATCTGTGTGCTACTCTAGTGATGTTATTAAAGTAGTTTATTCCTCCCGCACGGTGTAATGGTGACAGTGTGTGCATCGTGTAGTACTTGGCGTAGGCTATGATTGTGATCTCTTGTAGATTATGAAGTTAACTATTGCTATGATAGTATTGATGTGATCTATGCCTCCTTTCGTAGTGTGAAGGTGACAGTGTGCATGCTATGTTAGTACTTGGTTTGGTTATGTTGATCTGTTATGCACTCTAAGGTTATTTAAACATGAACATTGAATATTGTGGAGCTTGTTAACTCCGGCATTGAGGGTTCGTGTAATCCTACACAGCTAGTGGTGTTCATCATCCAACAAGAGGGTGTAGAGTCTAGCATCTATCTATTTATTCTGTTATGTGATCAATGTTGAGAGTGTCCACTAGTGAAAGTATGATCCCTAGGCCTTGTTCCTAAATATTGCTATCGCTGCTTGTTTAACTGCATCTTTACTTCCCGCAATATTACTACCATCACCGCACGCCGCAAGCACTTTTCTGGTGCCAATGCTATTGCTCATACTTATTCATACCACCTGTATTTCACTATCTCTTCGCTGAACTAGTGCACCTATTAGGTGTGTTGGGGACACAAGAGACTTCTTGCATTGTGGTTGCAGGGTTGCATGAGAGGGATATCTTTGACCTCTTCCTCCCTGAGTTCGATAAACCTTGGGTGATCCACTTAAGGGAAACGTGCTGCTGTTCTACAAACCTCTGCTCTTGGAGGCCCAACACTGTCTACAAGAATAGAAGCACCCGTAGACATCATATATCGATGCAGGAGGGATAGCAGGATCTCAGAGTTTAAGGCTGTGGTTAGATTTATCTTAATTACTTTCTTGTAGTTGCGGATGCTTGCAAGGGGTATAATCACAAGTATGTATTAGTCCTAGGAAGGGCGGTACATTAGCATAGGTTCACCCACACAACACTTATCAAAATAATGAAGATTAATTAGCCGTATGTAGCGAAAGCACTAGACTAAAATTCCGTGTGTCCTCGAGAACGTTTGGTCATTATAAGTAAACAAACCGGCTTGTCCTTTGTGCTAAAAAGGATTGGGCCACTCGCTGCAATTATTACTCGCACTTTACTTACTCGTACTTTATTCATCTGTTACATCAAAACCCCCTGAAATTGAGGAGCAGTTACATAAATCATCAACTCGCTTGTCAACACCTTCTGCTCCTCGTTGGGATCGACATTCTTACTTATCAAAGATACTGCGAGACACCCCCTATACTTGTGGGTCATCACTCGTGTTTCTTGCTTAGCGAGGAAAAACGTCGAATGAGCTTCTCCAAGTCCTTCACAGAGAGATCTTTGGACAAGCAATCAACGTCTTTTTCGCCAGAATACATCCAAAGGGGGTTTTTGCGAGCCTGCTGAGGCTGCACCCTGATCCTAAGGAAATAAGCGGTTATTTGAACACCCGTCTTCACCGTGAGTGTTCTGGAGTTGATGGATGCGCTTCATCAGAGCCTGTGTGGCCGTATTTTCTTTGATAGTAGCCTCAGCATCCCAGGATCGGCGTCTGAGAATTTCTGTGGTACCATCAAAAGGAGCGATGTCGTACTCTTGGGAGTTGTTGTACTCTCTTGGACGTACAACCACCTTTTGTTCCACCCCTGGACGGAGTCGGAGAATTTGACGTCGAAGTAGTCAACTTCGGGTCGGACGCAGATGCACACGCCGCCCACATTGTAGACGACATTGCGGGAGTTGTTGCGCCGAAGATAGAAAATAAGCTTCCACAGGCCCCAATGAGGATGGGTCCTGAGGAAGCACGTGCACAAAGGGATAACGATTGAGATGTGGAGGATGGAGTTCGGGGTCAGCTAGTGTAGCTGAATCCCGTAAACAAAAAGAAGACCACGAAGAAATTCGTGGATAGGGGTGGAAAGGCCGCGAATGAGGTGGTCGATAAAAGTTACCCGGTATCCAATTGGAGGACGTGGGAAGCTTTCGTCGCCAGGGAAGAGCAATGAGCCCTCCTTCTTCAGCAAGCCAAGCTTCTTGAGGGTCTTCTGGTCCTGGTTGGAGATTTTGGTTCTCTCCCGTCCAGAGATCTCCACCTTCTCCATCGGAGCGTTGGAGCCTGGAGTTGTGTGCTTCATCATCTTTGTGCGCGGCGGCATGGAAATGAGCTTTGGTGAAGAAGAGGGGTGATTGGGAGCACGAACGTGAAAAGCTTGGGGGCAACAATGGCGGAACAAGAAAGAGAAGAGAGATGTGCGGCGCGGCGAAGGGGGAGAATGAGGACGAAGAGGTAGTTTTATAGCGACCAGGCGATCCGTCGCACCGTTGGATGAAGAGGAAATGAACCTTACGCCTTACGCGTGTCAACAAGGCTATAATGGTCTTTTTAGTCTGAAGTTACTGGACAGAAGTTACTGCGCGCGTGCCGGAAATTGCGGAGGACGTGTGTCCCCCACTTGCACAACGTGTCGACCGTGCAGAACTTTGGACCCATGTTTCAGAGAAGTGACAGGAGTTGTGGTTTCCAAGGAGGTGGTCGTGGATATTGTCAGCAATGATATCATTCTGAAGAAAAAGTCGAGTGTTTTCTATCAAATATAGCGATAGGAAAAGCACGCGTATTCTGATAAGAAAAACATCAGGAGCTTATGATCAAATACAAAGCATTTGATCGTACGCTCGAGGACTACTCTTATCATAAATATTGTTCATATTTCTGATAAGAGGGAGAGGCGACAAAAGAAAATATTGAGTTGATAAAAAATAGAAAAAATTGAGCCTACAACCAAGTACAAGTGCTTGGCTGTAGCCTCGGGGGCTACTCCCATCGAGACCGCTGGTTGCGCACCCGATAAAAATGAAAAGATGGGAAGCTGACAATATAGCGACAAGACAGCAAAAAGTTGAGCCTACAACCAAGTACAAGGACTTGGCTGTAGCCTCGAGGGCTACTCCCATCAGGAGTGCTGGTTGCGCACCCGATGAAATATAAGGAGCATCATCGTATATCTTCGAGTTAAAACATAACTCTTCATATACTCCCATCGGGAGGTCAAGATAGTAAGTCATCATATGGCTCGAATAAATATGCCATTTCAGCAGCCGAAAAAGGCACTCGGCAATATATTCTCAGAGCGCGTCCGCCGCGAATAAATCTCCGAATGCCGTAATATTTTACGAAGGTAAGTCCTCGGGATCTGTCCTGTGTGGCGTGGTATCGCACCCGATTGCGCTCTGCTACTTTTTTCCGTATCAACATATGTGAAGAAAAATCCTAACAGACGCGTTAGGTACTCGATAAAATATGACTGGAATTTGGATCATGGTAAGACCTTAAGCAGCACATGTCGAATTACGCCAGTATACCGGGGTCGAGTCCAGGGACTTGACCTTGAAGTAGGTTTTTGCGGGTTTGCCACAAGAGCGGTTAACTGGTACCTGATCCATCAAATAAACCAGCCCCACTTACAATTATCCATGCACAATATATATAGAAATTGTCTAGTTACTCGAAGAAAATATGAGTTAATTTTAATGATGGAGATTTTACTCGATTCTACGATTCAAGCAAAATCTTGGGGGTTACTGACATAGGCATCCCGAATGGGTCTGCCGAAGAAGGTACCCGGGGATTACAGAAGGCCCATGATACGTCCCAAACGTATCTATAATTTCTTATGTTCCATGCTACTTTTATGATGATACTCACATGTTTTATACACACTTTATGTCATTATTATGCATTTTCCGGCACTAACCTATTGAAGAGCCTTGCCGTTGTTGTTTTTGGTTTCAGAAATCCTACAAAGGAAATATTCTCGGAATTGGACGAAATCAACGCCCAGGGTTTTATTTTTCCACGAAGCTTCCAGAAGACCGGGGGAGATACGAAATGTGGCCACGGGGCGCTAACACCATAAGGCGGCACGGCCAGGGTGGGCCCCGCGCCGCCTTGTGGTGTGGGGCCCCCGTGCCTCCTCCAACTCCGCCTTTCCGCCTACTTAAAGCCTTCGTCGCGAAAACCCCAGTACCGAGAGCCACGATACGGAAAACCTTCCAGAGACGCCGCCGCCGCCAATCCCATCTCGGGGATTCAGGAGATCGCCGGCACCCTGCCGGAGAGGGGAATCATCTCCCGGAGGACTCTTCATCACCATGATCGCCTCCGGATTGATGTGTGATGACCCACAAGTATAGGGGGTGTATCGTAGTATCTTCGATAAGTAAGAATGTCGATCCCAACGAGGAGCAGAAGGTGTTGACAAGCAGTTTCGATGAAGGTTTCACTGTAAATGCTCACAAACAAGTATTCAGGGGGTTTTGATGTAACAGTTGAATAAAGTACGAGTAAGTAAAATGCGAGAGAAATAATTGCAGCGAGTGGCCCAATCCTTTTGAGCACAAAGGACAAGCCGGTTTGTTTACTTATAATGACCAAACGTTCTCGAGACACATGGGATTTTAGTCTAGTGCTTTCGCTACATACGGCTAAATAATCTTCATTGTTATGATAAGTGTTGTGTGGGTGAACCTATGCTAATGTACCGCCTTTCCTAGGACTAATACATACTTGTGATTATACCCCTTGCAAGCATCCGCAACTACAAGAAAGTAATTAAGATAAATCTAACCACACTTAAACTCGAGATCCTGCGATCCCTCCCGCATCGATATACCAACGGGGTTTAGGTTTCTGTCACTCCGGCAACCCCGCAATTAGCAAACGAATACAAGATGCATTCCCCTAGGCCCATAAATGGTGAAGTGTCATGTAGTCGACGTTCACATGACACCACTAGAAGAATAACACCACAACTTAAATATCACACCATTGAATATAACTCAACCATAGTTCACTACTAGCATTTAGACTTCACCCATGTCCTCAAGAACTAAACGAACTACTCACGAGACATCATATGGAACATGATCAGAGGTGATATGATGATGAATAACAATCTGAACATAAACTTGGTTCAATGGTTTCACTCAATAGCATCAACAACAAGTATAAATCGATACCGGGAGAGTTTCCCCTATCAAACAATCAAGATCAAACCCAAATTGCTACGGCGGTGACGGTGTCCAGCGGTGACGACGGCGGTGATGATGGTGGAGATGATGATGATGGTGATGGTGATGATGTCCAGCTCGATGCGTGACGATGGCGTCGATTTCCCCTCTCCGGGAGGGAATTTCCCGGCGGATTCCTGCCCGCCGGAGAGCTCTTTTCTCTCTGGTGTTCTCCGCCCCGCAGAGGCGGCTGTAACCCTTCGTGAGGATTCCTCCGTGGCTTAGGTCTTCGGGACGAAGGGTTTCGCGAAGAAAAGGAGGCGAAGGGGTCGTGGGCCCCGCACCACATGGCGGCACGGCCAGGGCCCTGGGCCGCGCCGCCCCTAGGGTGTGGGCCCACCCCGGCTCCTCCCGGCACCTCCTTCTGGCTTCCTTCGTCATCTTGAAAAATAGGATTTTTGGTATAATTTCCTTCCACAGCTTGATCTTCCGAAATATTGCGCTGACGGTGCTTTTTCTAGCAGAATCGGCCCGGTGTTCGATCCTCCAATAATGATGAAACATGCAAAATAGATGAAATAACATAAGTATTGTGTCCCAATATGAAATATATCAATGAATAACAGCAAATTATGATATAAAATAGTGATGCAAATTGGACGTATCAACTCCACCCAAGCTTAGACTTCGCTTGTCCCCAAGCGAAACTGAACTCAATAGACATGACCACATGTTTATGGAGTGAAGAGTCGATAAATAGAATACGGACAAGAAGCATCATATTCATTCACACAAGACATTATAGTAAACAACCTCTTATAACTCATATTGAAACAAGTATAAGGTAGTCACAAGAAAAAGTGCATGAGAAATCATAATTGGTGATGGCAAACTTCGTTCTTGGTCAGAGAACAATTAATAGATTATATTTATCTTATTGAGCAGCGCTCTCATGTTTAAAGTTTATAATGCACAACTTGCATACTCAATCATAATGGTCTCTTCATAATCATTGATAACTTGCAAAGCTATATTCATTCAGATAAAACTTGTACTAAACAAGGAAGAATAAAAGACATGATGTAGCAAATCACAATATAATGGTTTGATCACAACTACTCAAATGCTTGCTTGAGATGGAGAGAAATAGGTTTACTGACTCAACCATAAAGTAAAAGACAGGCCCTTCGCAGAGGGAAGCAGGGATTAAATCATGTGCTAGAGCTCTTTCAGTTTTGAAATCATATAGAGACAATAAAAGTAACATTTTGAGAGGTGTTTGTTGTTGTCAACGACCGTAGCGGGTACTCTAACCCCTTGCCAGACAACCTCCTAAGAGCGGCTCCCATAATATTTTCCTTTTGTGTGGCACTCCTTCCAACCTTCCTTCACAAACCATGGCTAACCGAATCCTCGGGTGCCGTCCAACAATCTCATACCATGAAGGAGTGCCTTTTTATTTTAGCTTTATGATGATGATGACACTCCCCCCAACCTTTGCTTACACAAGCCATGGCTAACCGAATCCTTCGGGTGCCGTCCATCAATCACATACCATGGAGGAGTGTCTATTTAGTTTAATTAATTTGGGACTGGGAATCCCATTGCCAGCTCTTTTTGCAAAATTATTGGATAAGCGGATGAAGCCACTAGTCCATTGGTGAAAGTTGCCCAACAAGATTGAAAGATAAAACACCACATACTTCCTCATGAGCTATGAAACATTGACACAAATAAGAGATACTAAGTTTTGAATTGTTTAAAGGTAGCACATGAAGTATTTACTTGGAATGGCAGAAAATACCATGTAATAGGTAGGTATGGTGGACACAAATGACATAGGTTTGGTTGAAGGTTTGGATGCACGAGAGGTATTCCCTCTCAGTACAGGTCTTTGGCTAGCAAGGTTAATTAGCAAGCATAAGAGTCGAGGGAAACAAACAAATATACATATGATAGAAACAATCATGCATCTTCCTTGTAAGCACAAACAATTTTAACTTCAGAATAATGAACTATGAGCTAACAAGAGAGACAGTGAAACATCTACATGTATTTCTCTTTTCTATTTAAACCTCAAAGTGTTGTTGCTATTGACCAATGCTAAGTTTGCCAAAACCAAATAGATTTATTCAATGCTCCCAAAGTGATACCAATACTAACAACAAGATGAATCATAGAGATTGCAAACTAAAATAAGATGTGCAATATGTAAATGATAAGACTTCTCATTAATATTCCATATCGATAACTCACATCAAGGGATACATAGACAACTAAAGGAGAGATACTTCCAAACGCAACCCATCCTATACGATAACTTCCCTATTCATGATATGACACTACTTGACAATAAAAGTAAAAGATAGTGATAATGTGATACCGCGGCATTCCCCCAGCTTGGAACAAACCAAGGGGATGCCAATACCGATGATGAATTACTCCTGAGGAGATGGTGGTGATGAATTCCCGCGCTTCTTAATAAACTCCTTCAACTTCAGTTTCTCAGCTTGACAATTCTGCACTAAGATTCGAAGAGATTCATTGTTATCTGAGGTCGGCGATGACGACCTTGTGACGCGAATCGAGTGGTATTCGATCAATCTTCGGAGACGGCAGTTCTCCTCCTGGAGTATCTCCACTTCTCTTCTTAGAGCCCGATATTGATCACAAAACTCATCAGTAATCCGTAGAACTTCTTCCATCATGGGGAAGGAATCGAGGCTAAGAGCGGGTGGTAGAGGTCCCTGCAAGTTATGAGAAAAAGAACGTCGAGTGTCAACAGATCCCACCAAGGTTTGCTTGCTCCCTCCGGCTTGCTGATCTTGTCTCGATGGCACCTCCTTCACTTCTTCCTCTGAAAGCCCCTTGCCCTTGTTCTTGGAGACCATGGTGCTTCTAGACTAAAAACAGATCCTGGCAGAAACAGCTCGAAACAAAACACGTCGAGAACACGATATACGGACCTCCAGGGTCCGGGGGTTATATAGCAAAATTTCTCGACAAAAGGAAAGTACCAGATCGAACCGAGTCGAAAGGGGCGACGGGGCGCCAAACCCCAGGTCGGCGCGGCCAGCCAGGGCCCGCGCCGGCCTGTGGTTTCGCCCTCGTGCGTCTTTTCCACTCCGTTTCGAACTCGTAATTTTTCATATTTTCTAAAAACAACAAAAATAATGTTCGGAAAGTAAATCGCGAACTTTTCATTACCAGTACCTATTCAAAGTCGAGTTCTGGCGGACTGTCAATTTGTCCTTTGATGAAAGCTTCCGTGTTTCCACTTGAATAATATCAACATCAACATTATAAGAATCACCCGAGATATAATGCTTGAGTCTTTGTCCATTCACCACTTGCGTAGCATTGCCTTGGAGAGAACTAATCTTGATTGCTCCTGAGCGATACACCTCCTCGACAACATATGGTCCTTCCCATTTTGAGAGTAATTTCCCTGCAAAAAGAGACGAGACCGATACAATAGGACTTTATCCCCAATATTAAACTCTCTTTTGATGATCCTCCTATCATGCCATTTTTTTAACTTTCTCTTTAAAGAGTTTAGCATTTTCATAAGCTTCACTTCTCCATTCATCTAGAGAACTTAATTGTAGCAACCTCTTATCACCGGCAAGTTTAGGATCTTTATTTAATTCTCTAACAGCCCTATAAGCTTTGTGTTCTAGCTCTAAAGGTAAATGACAAGCTTTTCCGTAAACCATTTTATAAGGTGACATTCCCATGGGGTTTTTATAAGCAGTTCTATAAGCCCATAGTGCGTCTTTCAATTTACTAGCCCAATTCTTTCTAGATTTATTAACGATCTTTCCCAAAATAGATTTAATTTCTCTATTTGATAATTCTACTTGACCACTAGTTTGAGGATGATAAGCGGAAGCAATTCTATGATTAATTCCATACTTAGCAAGAGTTTTTCTAAAACCTCCATGAATAAAATGAGAACCTCCATCAGTCATAATATATCTAGGCACTCCAAATCTAGGGAAAATAATATCTAAAAGCATTTTTAAAGAGGTCTCACCATCAGCACTTTTTGTAGGTATGGCTTCCACCCATTTAGTAACATAATCAACAACAATAAGTATATGAGTGTTACCTTTTGAAGAGGGAAAAGGTCCCATGAAGTTAAATCCCCAACAATCAAACGGTTCAATAACAAGAGTATAATTCATAGGCATTTCATTGCGTCTGGAGATATTACCAACCCTTTGGCATTCATCACAAGATAAAATAAACTTTCTCGCATCCTTGAAGAGAGTTGGCCAATAAAAACCTGATTGTAGAACTTTTTGCGCGGTTCTATCTCCGGCGTGATGTCCTCCATAAGCACTGCCATGACATTTACTCAATATCTCTTGTTGTTCATATTCGGGAACACATCTTCGCATAATACCATCCACTCCTTCTTTATATAAGTGTGGGTCATCCCAAAAATAATGCCTCAAGTCATAAAAGAATTTCCTCCTTTGCTGAGCTGAAAAGGTTGGAGGCAAGTACTTGGAAACAATAAAGTTAGCATAATCAACATACCAAGGACTGCCTCGCGAGCTCACCTTTATTACAGCCAATTGTTCATTTGGAAAACTATCATTAACAGAACAGATCATAAGCAATATTTTCCAATCTAGACAAATTATCAGCAACAGGATTATCAGCACCTTTCCTATCTACAATATGTAAATCAAATTCTTGCAAAAGAAGTACCCATCTAATAAGCCTCGCTTAGCATCTTTCTTTGTCATTAGGTATCTAATTGCAGCATGATCAGTATGAATAGTAACTTTTGAATCAACAATATAAGATCTAAATTTATCACAAGCAAAGACTACAACTAATAATTCCTTTTCAGTTGTAGCATAATTTCTTTGAGCAGCATCAAGAGTTTTACTAGCATAATGAATAACATTCAGTTTTTTATCTACTCGTTGTCCAAGAACAGCGCCTACAGAAAAATCACTAGCATCACACATAATTTCAAATGGTAAATTCCAATCAGAGGTTCAACTATAGGAGCAGTTGTTAAGGCTTTCTTAAGAGTTTCAAAAGCTTCCTTACAATCATCATCAAAAACAAATGGTACATCTTTTTGAAGAAGATTAGTAAGAGGCTTTGAAATCTTGGAGAAATCTTTAATAAACCTCCTATAAAACCCAACATGACCAAGAACACTACGAATACCTTTAACATCCCTTGGATAGGGCATCTTCTCAATTGCTTCAACTTTAGCTCTATCAACTTCAATACCTCTCTCGAAATTTTATGTCCCAATACAATTCCTTCATTAACCATAAAGTGGCATTTCTCCCAATTAAGAACAAGGTTAGTTTCTTCACATCTCTGCAAAACTTTATCAAGGTTTCGCAAGCAACTATCAAAAGAATTCCCATAACAGAAAAATCATCCATGAATACCTCTACAATACTTTCACAAAAACCATGAAAAATAGCAGACATGCATCTTTGAAAAGTAGCAGGAGCATTACATAAACCAAAAGGCATACGTCTATAAGCATAAGTTCCATAGGGACAAGTAAAGGTGGTTTTCTCTTGATCTTTAGCTTTAACAGCAATTTGTGAAAATCCAGAATAACCATCAAGAAAGCAAAAATGAGTATTTTTAGACAATCTTTCTAGCATTTGATCAATAAATGGTAAAGGGTAATGGTCTTTCTTAGTAACTTTATTAACTTTTCGAAAATCAATGCACATTCTATACCCTACAACCACTCTTTGAGGAATGAGCTCATCTTTATCATTAGGCACAACAGTCATACCTCCTTTCTTGGGAACGCAATGTACAGGACTAACCCATCTACTATCGGCAATAGGATATATAATACCAGCTTCAAGAAGTCGTAATACCTCATTCCTTACCACTTCCTTCATCTTCGAATTAGACGACGCTGAGGTTCAACAACATGCTTTGCATCATCTTCCATATTAATAGCATGTTGGCAAATAGATGGAGAAATCCCCTTCAAATCATCAAGAGTGTAGCCAATAGCTCCTCGGTGTTTCTTCAATATTTGCAATAATCTTTCTTCTTCAAACTCTGTAAGCTTAGAACTAATAATAACAGGATATATTTTCTTATCATCAATATGAGCATATTTAAGATTATCAGGTAAAGGCTTTAAATCAAAAACAGGGTCTTCCTTAGGTGGTGGTGTTGTCCCCAAATCTTCCACTGGTAAATCGTGCTTGAGAATAGGTTGGCGAAGAAAGATTTCCTCAAGTTCATCTCTTTCTTTCCTAAAAATTTCACTCTCGCTATCCTCCAAATGTTGCTGCAAAGGATTGTTAGGAACAAGAACAATAGATGCACACTGCTCCATTTTAAAATCATTACTAGGCAAATCAGCTTTATAAGGAGTTTTAGTAAATTTAGAGAAGTTAAACTCATAAGATTCACCAGCAAATTTAGTCAAAATTTTCTCTTTCTTGCAATCTATAATAGCTCCACAAGTATTTAGAAAAGGTCTACCAAAAATGATAGGACAATAATCACTAGCAGCAGAACCAAGTACCAAAAAGTCAGCAGGATATTTAATCTTACCGCATAAAACTTCCACATCTCGGACAATACCAATTGGTGAAATAGTTTCTCTATTAGCCAGCTGAATAACCACATCAATATCTTCAAGTTCACAAGAATCAATTTCGTGCATAATCTCCGTGTAAAGCTCATACGGAATAGCACTAACACTTGCACCAATATCACATAATCCATAATAGCAATGATTACCAATTTTAACAGATAGCATAGGAACACTAGCTTGTTTGGGTTTATTAGGATGTGAAACAATATTAGAAGCATCTTCACAGAAAATAATATGACCATCCTCAACATTTTCAGTCACAAGATCTTTAACTATTGCAACAGCAGGTTCAATTTTTATTTGTTCTTCAGGTTCTCTAGGTTTCTTTTCACTTTTATGAACCGCACTGTTTATAACAGAGTACTCTTTCATTTTAGCAGGGAAAGGAGTTTTTTCAATATAAGCTTCAGGAATAACACGATCAGGTTTCAATTACAACACACTTATTAATAGATGAATCAATTTTATCTTTATATGGTTCATGATACTTATCAAAATTCTTCTTAGGCAATTCATAATGAGAGGCAAAAGCTTTATAAAGATTTACAACAACTTGGGAATCAAGACCATATGTAGCACTCATATTACGAAATAAATCAGTATCCATAAAAGCTTCAATGCATTTATAATCATAAATTATACCTGATTCTCTATCCTTGTCGTTCTCCCAACCTTCAGTATTTTCTTGGATTCGATCAAGAAGGTCCCTTTTAAACTCTTCTTTGTTGCGTGTAAATGATCCAAGAAGTATCCAGCAAGGTCTTGTCTTGAAAAGAAAGTCTTGCATAGAAATTATCAATAATAACATTACCAGGAAGCTCATGAATGGGGCATTTGAGCATTAAAGACTTCAATCTCCCCAAGCTTGGGCAATACTCTCTCCATCATGAGGCCAAAAATTATATATGCGATTCCGATCCTTATGAATTTCACTTGGAGGATAGAACTTGGAATAAAACCGGGGCACAATATCATTCCATTCAAGAGAATCCCCATTATCCAGTAATTTATACCAATGCGCCGCCTTACCGGACAGCGATAAAGAGAATAATTTCTTCCTCACTTCATCCATAGCAATACCTGCACATTTGAATAACCCACATAATTCATGCAAAAAAGTAAATGATCACCGGGATGGACAGTTCCATCCCCTTCATAGCGGTTATCCATAACACGTTCAATAATTTTCATAGGTATTTTATATGGTATCACTTCCTCACCTGGCGCCTCATCTACTACCGTTGCAGTAGTAGTAGATTTCCCAAATAGAAATTGAAGAGAAGATCTCTCCATAATGACTTATAGCAAGGCAGAAATAAAATCAGCACAACAGTAAAGGTTTTCCTTACCAATTCCACTTACCAATAGCGCTTCACTCCCCGGCAACGGCGCCAAAAATAGTCTTGATGACCCACAAGTATAGGGGTGTATCGTAGTATCTTCGATAAGTAAGAATGTCGATCCCAACGAGGAGCAGAAGGTGTTGACAAGCAGTTTCGATGAAGGATTCACTGTAAATGCTCACAAACAAGTATTCAGGGGTTTTGATGTAACATGAATAAAGTACGAGTAAGTAAAATGCGAGAGAAATAATTGCAGCGAGTGGCCCAATCCTTTTGAGCACAAAGGACAAGCCGGTTTGTTTACTTATAATGACCAAACGTTCTCGAGGACACATGGGATTTTAGTCTAGTGCTTTCGCTACATACGGCTAAATAATCTTCATTGTTATGATAAGTGTTGTGTGGGTGAACCTATGCTAATGTACCGCCCTTCCTAGGACTAATACATACTTGTGATTATACCCCTTGCAAGCATCCGCAACTACAAGAAAGTAATTAAGATAAATCTAACCACAGCCTTAAACTCGAGATCCTGCGATCCCTCCCGCATCGATATACCAACGGGGTTTAGGTTTCTGTCCCCGGCAACCCCGCAATTAGCAAACGAATACAAGATGCATTCCCCTAGGCCCATAAATGGTGAAGTGTCATGTAGTCGACGTTCACATGACACCACTAGAAGAATAACACCACAACTTAAATATCACACCATTGAATATAACTCAACCATAGTTCACTACTAGCATTTAGACTTCACCCATGTCCTCAAGAACTAAACGAACTACTCACGAGACATCATATGGAACATGATCGAGGTGATATGATGATGAATAACAATCTGAACATAAACTTGGTTCAATGGTTTCACTCAATAGCATCAACAACAAGTATAAATCGATACCGGGAGAGTTTCCCTATCAAACAATCAAGATCAAACCCAAATTGCTACGGCGGTGACGGTGTCCAGCGGTGACGACGGCGGTGATGATGGTGGAGATGATGATGATGGTGATGGTGATGATGTCCAGCTCGATGTCGGTGACGATGGCGTCGATTTCCCCTCCCGGAGAATTTCCCCTGATTCCTCGCCCGCCGGAGAGCTCTTTCTCTCTCGTGTTCTCCGCCCCGCAGAGGCGGCTGTAACCCTTCGTGAGGATTCCTCTCGTGGCTTAGGTCTTCGGGACGAAGGGTTTCGCGAAGAAAAGGAGGCGAAAGGGGTCGTGGGCCCCCGATTATGGCGGCGCGGCCAGGGCTCGGGCCGCGCCGCCCTAGGGTGTGGGCCCACCCCGGCTCCTCCTGGCTCCTCCTTCCGGCTTCCTTCGTCATCTTGAAAAATAGGATTTTTGGTATAATTTCCTTCCACAGTTGATCTTCCGAAATATTGCGTCCTGACGGTGCTTTTTCCAGCAGAATCCTGGCTCCGGTGTTCGATCCTCCAATAATGATGAAACATGCAAAATAGATGAAATAACATAAGTATTGTGTCCCAATATGAAATATATCAATGAATAATAGCAAATTATGATATAAAATAGTGATGCAAATTGGACGTATCAATGTGTGAGTAGTTCACCCCTGGACTATGGGTCCATAGCAGTAGCTAGATGGTTGTCTTCTCCTCATTGTGCTATCATGTTAGATCTTGTGAGCTTCCTATCATGATCAAGATCGTCTATTTGTAATGCTACATGTTGTGTTTGTTGGGATCCGATGAATATGGAATACTATGTCAAGTTGATTATCAATCTATCATATATGTTGTTTTATGTTCTTGCATGCTCTCCGTTGCTAGTAGAGGCTCTGGCCAAGTTGATACTTGTGACTCCAAGAGGGAGTATTTATGCTCGATAGTGGGTTCATGCCTCCATTAAATCTGGGACAGTGACAAAAGTTCTAAGGTTGTGGATGTGGTTGCCACTAGGGATAAAACATCAATGCTTTGTCTAAGGATATTTGTGTTGATTACATTACGCACCATAGTTAATGCAATTGTCCGTTGTTTGCAACTTAATACCGGAAGGGGTTCGGATGATAACTGAAGGTGGACTTTTTAGGCATAGATGCATGCTGGATAGCGGTCTATGTACTTTGTCGTAATGCCCTGATTAAATCTCATAGTACTCATCGTGATATATGTATGTGCATTGTTATGCCTTCTTTATTTGTCAATTGCCCAACTGTAATTTGTTCACCCAACATGCTATTTATCTTATGGGAGAGACACCACTAGTGAACCTGGGACCCCGGTCCATTCTTTACAGCTGAAATACAATCTACTGCAATACTTGTTCTTTACCGTTCTTCGCAAACAAACATCATCTTCCACACTATACATCTAATCCTTTGTTTACAGCAAGCCGGTGAGATTGACAACCTCACTGTTACGTTGGGGCAAAGTACTTTGATTGTGTTGTGCAGGTTCCACGTTGGCGCGGAATCCCTGTTGTTGCGCACTACACTCGCCACCAACAACCTTCACGTGTTCCTTGACTCCTACTGGTTCGATAACCTTGGTTTCTTACTGAGGGAAAACTTGCTGCTGTGCGCATCACACCTTCCTCTTGGGGTTCCCAACGGACGTGTGTCTTACACGCCATCAGCCCACGACCCGAAGATTACAAAGCCCGTAAGCCCAATAAAGCGTCGACTATGGAAGATAGAGATGTATTAGGAATAGAGACTTGTGATTGTACGGGACGAGTTCAAAGACTCTCATGCTGTTTGTAACTTGTACGTCACGAAACCCTCGGCTCCGCCTCCTATATAAGGGGGAGTCGAGGGAGAAACAAAAGACCGATTCATTGTCAACACAACCCTAGTTTTTAGCAGTCAAGCACCTTTTCGGCTGAAACCTTCGAGATCTACTTGCCCTCTACTTTTCGCGAAACTCTAGTCTACAACTTGTAGGCATTGACAAGTTAATACCTTGTCACTAAGCATTGTGGACAAGTAAATTTTCATGCTTCAAATAAAAGAACAATGCTAAATGCTAATGAACAAAAGTACTACATGTTCTGATGTTCTGCACAGGTACCTAATCGATTTGCATCAATACTTAAAAACTACCTAAACCTGTGCAGGGTATCAATTATTCCCAATCCTAAAATGATTTATCTAACCTAGGCAGGGGCAGGGTGCCGCATCGGACTGGGGCAATGGGCGGCTGGACGCCATGGCGGTGGTCTGCAGGTAGCTAGCAAGGGGTGGAGAAGTAGAGGGGCGGAGCAGTAGAGATACCGATAAGATGAGAAAAGGAGGATTAAGGAGTAAGTCAGAGGGACAACCGGTGGGGCGTATGCATCCCTGCAGACTGGGCTTCGCTTGATCATACTGTTTGGTCGAATTAGGAAAAAATAATAGAGAACGGGCTGGGCCATGAGTGCTGAGTATACGTACTAAAAGAAACTTTGCATCTTGGAAGGGGGGTCATCGCCCACTTTCGCCTCCACTAGGCTCCGCCCATGGAGAGGAATACCATCCTTTCTTAGCTACGAGAGGAATCGCTGTGAGCATCGTTTATATGTTCCCTTTTGTGTTCTATAAAACTAGGGATAAAACTATTGGAAATTGATACTGAGG
This sequence comes from Lolium multiflorum, assembly GCA_030979885.1. Classification (NCBI taxonomy): domain Eukaryota; kingdom Viridiplantae; phylum Streptophyta; class Magnoliopsida; order Poales; family Poaceae; genus Lolium; species Lolium multiflorum. Next base: position 31,604,775 of record CM061747.1, on the reverse strand, counting down.
GCTTGTTTGATTTGTAGGAATTACATAGGATTCTCAAATGATTGTATTCCTATGGTTTTTCCCTTCACTGTCGTTCGATTTGTAGGAATAGAGCCTGTAGGATTATTTCTTACCAACTTGTCCTAGCCTATTTCTGTAGGAAATTTTTCATTAGGTGAGAGCTCTTGAAAAAAATTCTACGCTAGCTGAGTGAGTAAGTGCTAGTTTTTTAAAGCTCCGATTTGAAGTAGTAATATTATAATGATTGATAGTTCCTCTGTTTTTTCTAGGCTACCATCAAACAACAACTCCTACAAATTCTCATAGGATTCATTCCCATAGGATTTAGTGGGACATGCCATTCCAATCCTAATTTTTTTGTATCCTCTATTTTTCCTACCTATGAATCAAACAAGCCCTAAGTTGTGCCGAAACAGTCTTTTCGCTGAAAGAACAACCTGGTTGATCATGATTTAGTTCATTTGTAGTCCCAAACACGAGTGTTTCTGCTTGATTTCTTCCTTTTGTTCGTTACTCACACACACATAATATAGGTTTCAAGCAATATTCCCATAGAAATGGCTAGTATAAGGGGAGGCTCATCAACAAAGCGCGGCAAGGAAATAGTGGCATCTCAGACACCTGAAGGTGATATGATCTTGCACTCTCGTCACAAGATGTGCCCAAGGCCTTCCCTACTCTCTCGACATACAAGGTGTAGTTCCTCCATTCCCACTTGCCTTGTCATATCTATATTTGATTGCGGAAGCCAATTAATTATTGTCATGCTCGCTTCAAATTGACCTACTGCCAGCAACAACAGTGGGGCTAACCAGCGGCATCCAGATGGAATCTCGATCAAGCCTGGAATGAAAAGACCATCAGCTTTGCAATCACCAGCTAGATCTGAAACAGGTAGTTACGAAAGTGATAAATCACGATCTAAACGGTGTAAAATAGGTTAGAGCCCAGTACCGCACAAATCCTCACTTCAGGAACATTATCTTGTTGAAGGTATTACCGTAAGCTTACTGCATTTATCAAGTTGTATTGTCAAGTGCTTTACATATGGTTTAGGATAGCTTTGGTTGCTTGATGGCCACGCAGAGACTTCCTCCCTAACACATGTAATGCTGATACAGGAGAATACCTTACTACTGAACTCACTGATGAGTCAACTAAGATTCACAATGCGGCTGAAGGCATGTTTCATGTATTTAGTCTCTTACTTCCAGGTGTACCACCATAATGTACTAAATATTTGTTTTATATATTGATCTAGATCCCGAAGAAGATGATCTTGTTGGACGGGGACACAACATGGAAAAAGGACCCAAAAGGATGTCCCGACCTCTACATGACAAACTCCCAATCGTCATTCCAAAAGGGAAGACTAGGCCTGAGTCAGCTTTCATCGCTGCAAAGTTTGCCAGAGAATGCAACAACGTAGTCAGGAATTATGTGCATGTGCAATCACACTGGAATCAGTACAAGATGATATTGGGCTTCTCGGTTACTATTACGGTGAATTTGCGGTATGTACGTACTGAAGTCCTTTTCTCCCTTGTAATGTTTATATTACAGGCTCCTTTGATCATAGGAATAGTGTAGGAATTGTATAGGATTTAGATTCTATAGGATTTTTTTCCTACACTAGTTGTTTGATTCATAGAAATATATCCTATAGGAAATAGTCATGTAGGAATATTGTAGTGCAAATCCTATAGGAAATAAACATGAGGTCATACCTCATGAAAAATTCCTTTGGCACAATTAAAGAGAGCTCATCTTCCTATAGTATCTAACTAGACATGACATAGCAATCCTATGTTTTCTCTATTCCTATGATTTTCCTATCCTATGAATCAAATGAGCCCTAAGATTCTAATTTTTGGAGATATCACTCTCATATTCATGTTCTTTCATATCACTAGTCCAAGTTTGTTGTGGACATAAATGTGTCAGCGGTAAAAACAGCTTGTACAAAGCTTCTTCAGAAAGACCTTCGGCAATGTCAGTACCTCCTAAAAAAGGAGTACTTTTACAACATGGATCGTCCCATCCCGAAACAAAGCATTGTTGCATCGATGAGTAACGATGAATGGAAAGCTCTTGTGGACCACTGGAATAATCCCTAAACGATGGTCAGTTCCTTTTTCTACAACCAATCTTTGCCTTGTACATGCTTATGTCTACTATTACTAATTCTACAATTCTAGCAGAAGATATCGGAAAATCAAATCTGATCCCGGGTGCATATGCACCTGGTATATATAAAACATATTTACAAAACATAAAAAATTTAGTAAAATTTAGCATATAGAGGGACATGTTCTATGTGTGCACGTAAAGTTTCACATAAAACCAACAATTTTTCTATCATGTGTAAAAAAGACAAATAATGCCTCAAAAAATAGACTATTTTAGCACCAAAGATTTGTCTTTTTTGCACAAGGCACGAAAGATATCGGTTTTTGCTGAAACAACTTTGTAAGCATGTAATATGTCAAGGTATACACGGGAAATTTTTATTTGTATTTTTCTAACATTTTAAAATATGTTTAATATGCATTTCAAATAAGGGTGCATATGAACTGGGTCGAGCAGCTATGCAGTGCATCTATCAAATATGGTAAGCCAAAACCTGTCTGTAATTCAACAGAATACTGTGGTGGATGTTTCAAGTTTCTTGTCTATTTACTTTGATTTTCGCTTAATGCATTTTTGGGTGTTACTATGTATATTACAATTATGTGTTGTCGTATGGTATTTTTTTACCGTTTCCATTACATGATGTTTTTGCCAGCTTCATGTGGTTTTTGTTTAATTATTTCATGGACAGCTGCATGTCGATTGAACTAAAATCATGTATGAGCTTTTGTGCACATTATACCATTGTACTAGGTCCACGTAGAACATGCAAGCTTGCTTCATGTATGTCAATTATTTCAGGGAGACGCGTACAATAATAAAGATCCCACTCCTTTGTAAATATTCAAGGAGTGCCACTTCTGCCGGAAAAATGGCTTCTCCACCACAGTACAAGATGCAATTATAAGTAACCTTTTGCCTCCATGTAAGTTGAATGTTGTATCCTGGTGCTTCTGACAACCTTTGATTTTCTTAATTGCAAACAAAGGGTGAGATGGAAAAGCAGTTCTTTGAACCTACGGCAGATGGAGGACAAAAGAGTGAGGCCTAGGTTGTATCTGAGGTCCTCTCAAAGAATACAGCCAAACCTAGTTTTCTTCGAAATGTGGGGCTCGTGTGTTCCTCGGGATCAAAGATTAGCAACCTGACTGTAGATCTAGAGATAGAGAAGAGGGGAAGCGCAGAGCTGCTAGATATTGTGAGTAGTCAGCGTGATCAAATGGATGAGCATAGTAGCAAGGTAGAAGAAGGAGAAAAAATCGTGCCACCATGGAGGCAAGGATTGAGCAGTTAAGCAAGATAATGCTCAAGCAAAGTTAGAAATTCTAACACAGGTAACATGGTGACCTGGTGGTGCAGTGTTCGACGGTTGAACTATCATCTTTTCTCTCCTGGGTGATGCGGTGGTGCTAACTGGACTGTTATTCCGTTGTTGATCATTGGACTAAGATTGTATTCTATTTTAGATACAGTGTGATGTAATAATATGTAGGTGCCTGTATTTTTATCATGTAGCACTCTGTTTTGCAAGTTTGTGCGAGCCACTATTGGGCCCGAATGTTTATGGGCCGATTTGTTCCGCGCAGGTGGGCCGCGAGAGACACTGTTAGCATGTTGTAATAATTAGTTGGGCTGAATTTTGTAAAGTCGCTTTCTTTTGCTGGGTTTTTTATATCCTAAATGAGCCGCGATAACCCATAAGAGTGCAAAAGAAATGGCATCCTACCATCATCCTGTGGGCAATAATCAATTTTCATTGATGCCGGATGATTGGGCCTACTATATAGGCCTTACTTTCTGTACGATTGGGCTAGAATACATGGACTGCATTAGGCCATGATGGGCCATACGTGATCACTGAACGAAGGCCCAACACATGGGTAGTACAGTATGGGCTGTAATTTCTGCAAAATTGGCCAAATCAAAACAGTATAAACGGTCCAAACCACTGCCACGTATCTGTTTCAGATTAGCCAACGTGTCTACTTTAAATCAACACGTGGCACGAGCGGTCATTCGACATGTGTCGAGCTAAAACATGGCACATGTAGGAAGCACGTGTCTTTGTATAATTGAAGTACTTGTCGGTTGCTTATTGGTCGGCAAGGAAAGTACAAAGTTGCCACGTGTCCTTCTGCAATTGGCAAACTGCTGCCAAAAAAATTGTCCCATATGGCAAATAAAAATTGGCCATGTGACATCACGCGACAAGACTGGCACCTTAATCAATGGCTTGACACCTTAATCATTGGTCTGACATAGCCGACACCATGGTCTTCGCCAGGGGGTACCGTCCCCATGATGGATTTCCGTTGTCACGACGATGCGGCCCGGCTGGGTTTTGGGCTTTGGCATGTCGTCATGGATCCATGAAGGGATCCCCTAACCGTCAACCGGGCCACCTGCGACACGAGATTCCCACGGTCTGCGAAACCGTTAGAGACACGTGTCCGTGACGGTTTTTGGCCATTCGCCGATGAACTAAAATCGATATGGACTTGCGAATTGTTGGTAGTGCTATCTTTGAAATCCTCGCGACCAAGTTTGTGTGGAAGCATGGAAGAATTATCCTGACCGCCGAGTCTCCATGAAAGAAGTCACCTGAAGCACCAGAAGGCGGCGAGTCTGCGAGGCTCATACGACAACTCTCAATTTGTATTATCATGGGTTGTTTGGATGGCTATGAGATATATTTGGTTGATGCAAAACACATCGCTATGTTTGGTGAGTAATTCATGTTTAGGAATATGACTAACAGCATATAATATTGATAGCCCCATTTTCCCTACTTCCCTTCTTCTTCCACTTATTTTTTCATTTAAGAATAAGGTTATTATCAAATTTCAACCAAAGCAGTGAGCCTAGTATGTTTTGAACTAACATTAACTTTTCTGTTTTGTGTTTTTTTACCTGCATTATGTTTGGCTTGAAAAAAGCTATCTGTGGTAACACACGAGCATTCAACTATATATAGTTTATCGATAATGTCATGTCTAAATATAATATTTGACAGCTGGGAAGAATATTTTTGCACACACCATCCGACGAGCCGCGGCACCCACATGTTTCAGCCCAAAAATTTCATCCCACGCACCTCGCCAGTTCTGCAGGTAATTTTACGGCATAATCCGTTCAAGCCCACGAAATCCATCTCACGGTCTGCATGTGACGTAAAGTTTCTTTCTTGCTTGTGCAGTATAAATTTACAGCATGAAACATGCATTCATGTGAGGTAATTCTAAAATATACTAACGACGGATGCAAACTCATTTCACGGTCCATGCATGTTAGGTGGATTTTACATTGAAATTTTTTGGTGAACAACCTGATTTAATTAGTTATTTAGAAGAGACATTATCCTATGGCAAACAAATGTTGTTCTATTGTTCACCAAAGGATTCAAATACTAACTGAATTGAATCAGTTGTCTGAAACATAATAATAAATTCCGTGTTGAAAGGAGGGCTTTTTAGAGCCACTACTCCGTAATTACAACTCCAATACCGCGGGAAATAACACACCTGGCCAACACAATCATGTCAGTCTCTTGCATGCTAGCTCCCGTCTCCCTCCACATAATGACTAGAATCACATCATTTTTGCAAGATTTATATCGTCCTGTTAAAATATATAGTTTAGCCCTTTCCAAAGGTTCGAACTTTTAAATTTTTTGCCTAGTGCATCAATCTAATATTGTATCGGAGTTACAAGGTATCAGGATCAAATCTTACCCAATGCACCATTTAATTTATTCCAAATAATTGCAGCCCCAATTACCCACCTCTAGTGTCTTACCATTTGGTGCCTGGGCAATCACCACTGAACGGAATAAATGAAAAGTACGGAGTACAATTTTCCTTTATGCAAGATCTCCCTGATTTCCTTTGGGATTTCAACCCAAGAGGAGACTTACGTATAATTATTGTACAAACACAAGAAGAATATCACCCTATGGATCTGCCCATCTGAATAATACAGATACAACAAGCTTACAGGGGAGAATATATACACCATACTATACACACGAACAATACCTTCAGTTCTCATTCAGTCAATCTGGTCGGTTTGGGAACTATTTGGAGAGCGATAGTCAGCGCGACAATCTTGAGCTGGGAACAAAATCATTGGCTTGAGATTTGGCATGCACAAACCTTTGAACTCTGTGTTCTTACATTTGCATAACACCATCATTGTGCCCCCATCTTCGAAAATATCCCCGAGAAATTGGGCAGCTTATCAACATGCTTTAGTGCTCGCTCTGCAATTTGTCTTGTTTTGAAGTCACCATGCCTGAAAGCTTCAACTAAGGCCGTCCCAACATTTTGGTTTCCTGAGATCTCGTAAGCTATTTCATGTGTCCTGAGGATCCTCTCCACGGCCCAGACTGCTTGCTGCCTCAGTGCCTCAGTTCGATTCTCACACAACACATCAAGAATCAATTTGACCCCTTCCGCATCGCACAAGACCATCACACCCTGATCAATGTCCACTCCATCCTCCAATAATGTGGACAATGCTGTTAGAGAGGCTTCAACGACTTTCTCATTGTTGTGATCCAAACAAGCAACCAACTTCTCCACCACCTTCCCTTCCAAGAGACAGAAGCTCTCCCTTGAAGAACATATCCCATGATGAACTCTGCACTCCCCGGTTGACACAGACTTCTGGCTGATGCATGGAAATATTGAAAAACACAATCCTGGGGTGGAAGGTGGCAGTACCTTTGTTAGATGCTTTGATTGGCGAGAGAGATTCCCTAATGCAGTGGCAGAGACAATCTGGACAGTATCAAGACCATTCATCTGAAGCAGATCAGTAAATAGTGCAGTGAGATTGTATTGGCGAGCAACAGCAATGATATCTGGATCATCTTCCAAGATAAATGTGATTCGGGAGATTATCCTAACAAGACCTTCAAGAAAAGGATTGACAAAACGTCCTCCACGACTCTCCCCTTGTCTAATCATCATCACTTTTGATATGATTGTGGTGAAGGCCCCATCTTGCACAAGATGTCTAGTGAGCACTGAATCCTGCAGTGGAAGATCAGCTACAAGGCCAGCAGCTGGAGCTTGCTCTTCGGAAATGCCGTTGTTGTCACCAATGACCCTAATCAAGCTGCTGAGTTGACTAAAATTTCCACGAAAAGCATCAGCCAATTCTAGTCCCATACATGGTGATATATTATTCAAAAGCTTGATGGAAGCCATGCGAACCTCTCTTTGAGGTGCTTCAACAAACTGTATCAAACTAACAGTGGCACCAGAGCTTTTAATGGCATCAACTATGCCTTGGACAGTAGCAGAAGAGCTAGTTAGACCAACAAGGACCTGGAGTAACTTGCACTCAATTGCAGGCCCTGTATTACTGATGAGATGAAGCAGATTGTGAATAATTTCTTCAGATACTAAGGTCTGGCGGCTGTGATCTAGTGGAATGGACTGAAAATTTGCACCCGATGCCACAACATTTGCAAGAATTGTTGCTGATACCTCCTTCAACCTCATTGGAAGCTGATTACTGCCAACTGTAAAGAGGTCTGTTATCAGAGGTGGAAGAATACCTGCTTCGATTAGTATCTTTGCGCTGATATCGTAAGATGAAATTTGGTTTAATGACTTCAGAGCTGCTTCTCTGGCCTCCAGGTTCCCAATTTTCATGATGTTGACTAGTGCACAGCCTGCAGTTTGCGCCACTAAGGCCTTCATATCGTTGCTTAAGACAAGCTCCCCAAGATAAGCAGCCATGGATAATTGGGTATCAGGTGAGCCTGATAATGGACAAAATAACCAATGGGTACACGACCGAAGAAGATTGAATTTCATAATAACTAGATAACAATTATTCTACAAAACTAGATAATGCTTATAACGTTTCAATCAGTACCATTTGGAAATTACATAATGCATGAACTCAATAGCACATTGTTAATACTACCTCCGTCTAAAAATAGGTGTCTTAATTTTGTCTAGGTATGGATGTATCTAGACACATCTTACTTACAGATACATCCGTACCTAAAAAAAGTTGAGACGCCTGGGAGTAGTTACTGTAATTCTCTAACTCGGTCTGTGCTTAACTTCTTATTTGGCACAAATAATTAACAAGATAAATATGAATTGGCCCCAAAATAATGATGCTAGATAGAACCTGCACAAACCAAAATGGGGTGATTCTTATACATGCACTGGAGTAGCATACTACGATGACAAAGCTATAGATGAGTGAACGGAAACAATGGCTAGCAAATTCTACATCTTAAACATGCAGCAAACCCATGATTCCTTACCCCCGTCTTCAAAACTAATAAGAACTCTTCAGGTAGTCAGCTTGTTAATAAACAACGCCCCTACATGAAGAATACCTCTGCATAGGTGACAATTTTCTTCTTTAAAAACTAGAAAATGACAGACTTTGTATGCCTATGGTAGCAAGTAGTGGTGAAGAATGAACATCCAAAATTGGTGTATGGGAGAAAAGAGAAACAAGAAAGGAATACAGGAAAATCCTAACACAGCTGAGAAGTGAAGTGATTAGAATACCAGGCGGAATGTATTACCTCTGTATTGTATCATAGCAACGACAATAGACAAAATCTCTCTACTTTTTCACAAAACGAAACAGAAACACACTCTCTAGTTTTTAAGAACAGCAAAGGATATAAATTATACCTTGAAGGAGAAGCCTAAGAAGGGGTTGCAGTCTACCATTTTCAGCCATTTGTCTAACATTCTTTTCACAGCTCTCTAAATTTACCAGTGTTTTCTCAGCCCAATCAATTGTCAATAAGTTTTCTACTTTACTACTTGACAAGCCAACAAGTATGAGGATGGCTCCAGGAACACTCCCGATTTTTTCTGAAAGAGGTTTGTATTCCGAAAGTTCATATAACAGAGATGCAGCTTGTTCTTTCTCTTGGACATGCCCATGAGATAAGAACTTCACAATTGTACGAATGTTATCCCCGGCAGCAATCTCATCCTGCGGAGAATACCCGAGATATTAGAAACACAAGAGCCATGATAAGTTGAACACAAAAAGAAACTAGATTCATAAAATGGCACCTTGTTGTCATTATCATCTTTTGCTACAAAACGGAGACTTTCCAATGCTTTTTGTCGTACTTTTGTACTGCTATTCTTCAACAACTCAGAAACCAAGCTTATCAAGCCAAGCTTCCTCACTACATGCCTGCTAGATCTACTTCTCTGACATATCTCTGCAACATATTCAAGTGCTTGCACAGTATCACTTTCTGAACTCTCAGAAGTTAATAATTTACGAGCTACATCAAGTTTGGCTGCCTCATTTCGATGCATCCATTCATCAATAGTGTTTTTTAGAGCAATACTCGGATTTAACTCGGTACTACTGAGCTCCTTTCTAGTAACAGGGCAGATAAGTCTCCTTCCACTGCTATCAGATTCCTTAAACCACTTCAAAATGGCTTGACATTCGAATGTAGCACCGCTCTCTAAAGTGACAGGATCCCGCATAATTTGTTTTGTGAGTGGACACAAAAAAGATTCATATATAGGCTCAACACGCAAGCTGTCAGCGGACGAATCATAATGGCCATCCTGACCTTCTGCCATCACTTAACCACAACACTGCAAAAATGTTCAGATGCAATAAATTTTGCTGAAAAAAAGTATAGTGGGTTCATAAGTGAGAACCTACGAACGAAAGACATGCAACAAATAGAATGGAAATTATTACAAATTTGCAAATGGAACTCCTGAAACATATACTTGAACTAAGAAAAAATAGTTAGATGCGATGATACCATGGTACCCAAATAACCTTTCATTCATTCCACTATTGCAATAGATAACACGTTAGCATGAGACGAGACACATAGACTAATATCATCAAAGAGCGGTAGAAGATCATATCAGCTTTGAAATGATCTTCCAGTTCCGTGGAGAAATCACACAATGTCCCTTATTTGCAGTCATTAACATAACAAAAGGAGAAAAAAAACAGAACGAAAGATCATGTCTGACATTATATGAGAGCCAGACATAATCAAAAGTCCCTAAAAAATATTTTCTATGCGTATATATTTTTATGTAAATGCATTACACTAAGAGCTAAGTTAGATAATACTTTCTCTATACTCGGAAGCAACCAACATAACCAGTCTCTTACCCCTTCAACACCCAGCCGCCACTATCTAAAGGCAAATTGGCTTCAGGGCAAACTAGGCCGGGCGAAAGGGACGAATATTACCTCAGTCCAACGAGTTAGGAGAGCGAACCGCAGGAAATGGCGACAACGATGGCGGGACCAGCTAAGTTGTTTTTGGGCAAGCAGAAGATGTTTTTGCTACCGGCGCTCCCGACTCACTCCCAACACAAAGGAGGGCAAACGGGGGCGCCGGCAGAACGGGCGTCTTCGGTGGGACCCGCCTGCCAGTGACACATCGTGGCGTCAAAGCCTCGTCTCCCACGGCCGCAGCTTTCCCATCAGCAGCGAGCAGGCTCTCGTCGCATCAATGGCACGGGGCAGCATTAATGCGACGCCACGGCTTCGCGACGCGCCTGTATATGTACCGCTCTTTCCCCTCACGCCGCGCACAGTCCAGATCTCGCATCCACCCACCAGCCGCCGCAGCCATCCACCTAGAAAAACCCTAGCGCCATCCACCCACCAGCCACCGTAGCCATCCACCTAGAAAAACCCTAGCACCATCCACCCACCAGCCGCCGCAGCCATGTCCAAGCGCTACGAAGGGTACGGAGCCACCGCGAACGGCTTCGGTCGCCACACCCTGCACAAGGAGGCGCGTGCTCTACGGGGCGGGGTACATGGCCCCGCCAAACATGCGCGCGCCCTCAAGGTGGCGGCTGAGCGCGGGAGGCATCCCGATCCCGCTGGAGCCGCGCGGGAATGCGTGCACGCAGGAGATGCACCAGCACTACTACGGCGAGCTCACGCCGGAGCAACACGCGGACCCGCGCTGAACCTGGAGAACGCCACGAACTGGGACGGCTTGGCGCCTCTTCGAGCTCAGCCGCTACGAGGGGAACGGGTCATCACCAGCGAACAACAACGCGTTAGCAATTCCTCCCGGCCGAAGAAGCCGAAGGCAGAGGAGCCGGAGTGGACTCCGCCTGAGGAGTACCACGCCGGCCAGCTCCACTACGCCGCCGCGGATGACCCAGAGGAGTTCTAGGGCAGAGGGCAAGACTCCTAGCGTCGTTCAACGATGTTCCGCCGACGTCCGACGACTTCACGCTGGCGTGGTCGCGGTCCGAGGCCAGAAGGAGGCAGCTGAGCGCACGCGCCGCCACAGAATCCTCGTCGAGCTTGAGGACTCGCTGCCGCAGCGATGTGGGGATTCCGGCCAAGGCTGCAGCAGCCGGGCACCCGGTCCCCAAGGACGACGGCAGCTTCGTCGAGGATGGCGGCGACTACAATGTCTTCTACCGCCACCTGGAGCTGAAATAGTTCTTTTTTTCCATTTTGTAAGATGTTTATGATGAACTCGGTTTGATCGGCGCCGTGTTGGCGCCAAATTATCTATCTATCATCACCGTTTTTAAATTTGAATACGATTTGGGGTGATACGGGGGGCACGACTGGGTAAATCGGGCCCCCATAAAAAAATTCTCGCCGGCGCCCCCCATACTGCCGGCAAAGAGGCTTTACCGGACGCTGTATGGGGAGGACGGCTGGAGATGCTCTTATTACGCGTTGGTTAGAAGGGGCAAGCGAGGCAGGGCCTTCAACTGGACAAGCAACACAAATGCCGCGCGTACCTCGGAGACGAAGTAATACGCCGGAGCGGTTGCTACACGGACAGCAAGGTACCGCGGCCACCACAATTCACACCGCCACGGCGGCACTATCCGGCTATGGCGGCGGGGAGGAGAGGCAGATCGATAAGGCAGAGAAGCCCAGGAGTCTGGTTGCAGGATCTGCCGCGGACGATACGGTGGCGGCGGGGCAGAGGGCGAAAGCCGGGAAGGGGAGCGGAAGGGGGTGCTTCTCGGTGCAGGTGCTGCTAGACTCCTACTCATAACTTGCTGTGAGTGGGTAAGCGATGTTGGGCAGGCGTGGGGGACCCTCACGTACCGGAGACGATGCCAACGCCTGCTGTTTTGCGGTAGACCGGTAGTGGACTGGCATGGTGGCGCTGCGAAGCCCTCCGACTCAGAGGGTGTTTGGTTGAGCTGTGGCTTTCAAATAAGCAACTGTGGGCTGTGGGCTGTGAGCTGTGAGCTGTGGCAGAGCTGCTGTCCTGGAAAGCTGCTGTGACTAGTGGAACCAGTTTGGCAAACTAGTCGTTGGCTGCCGGCTGTTGGTGGTGAAAAGACTTGAAATGCCCTTGGGATAGAGAGAGCTTATGTATATATTGTTTACATATAAATTTACTGTTAATGGCCTAATCATCTATTTTTATTCCACTTGAATTTAAGCTATTCTACCTGTGTGAATAGGTCCATAAGACGGGGTAAATTCTAACGGAGCAAATATTACATTACAAGGTCGTTATATATTAGAGACGCACTACCAAAATATAGTACTTGTTCTTATATTACATGTTGGTTTGAATACACGCAAGAAAGGGTTCTTCTCTTCTTCATCTTCTATGGGCTTGGTCTTGCGTTTGCCCAATATTTTACCTTCTTTCTTCTTCTTTGATGAAACATGTCCACGCAGCAACTCATTCAATATACCACATCTATGTACAGAACCTAAATCCATGCATACTAGAATCTGTACCATGTGCAGCAGCAACCATACATACTATACTAGGGAACCGAGTGCAGTAGTCTCTACATCAATTATTGCCAAAGGAAAAAAAACAGAGATGAGAATCTCTACCGTGTGGAGTAGCAGCAGGCCAAGAAGAGAACCGAGGAGCAGCAGCAGCACAGGTCGGTGAGCGTCGACGTTCTCCGGCCCAGGCTCGCCGGTGCGTCCAGTGGCCGGCGGTCCGATTCGGTTGGTCTCGCGCTAGATGCGGTGGGGGGGGCCGGGAGGAAAGGTCGATTGGGCCGGGTCCCGGGGATGCAAAGGACAACAGAGCCGGCGGCGCCGGAGAAGAGGGAAAAGTCGGCCGGAGCTAGGGTTCGGTGGGAGGAGCTCTCCCTGCCATGGCTGCAGTGGGGGAAAATGAGGAGCGGTTGACGGAAACGACTGGTTTTCCAGGAGGGTCTTCGTTTACGTGCTTTGACTTCCTAGTGTAAATACTAAGCTGCTCTGGCTGTCCAAACGCAGGCAAGTTTTTTTGGTGTTTGGTTAGCCTTTGGCTTAGGCGCGCGCTCAGCGTCGGGCGACCGACCCGGGCAGAGAAAATCGGTTGCTGTTCCGGCCGTCCGATCGCGATCTACTGGCTAGAATTAGCAGCATTTCGATTTTTGCATTTTGCTCCCTGGTTTTTGGAAAATCAACCCGCGGTCCTAAGCCTATCAGTTTAAACCGAACACGTGTTTCCCTTTGCCCCCAAACTTTCAGATATTTACAACAAAACCCGTTGTTTAGTATAGCAACAAAAACCCGCCGCTTTGTGTACAAAAAATAAAAAGTATTACAACAAAATTTTCACAGTAAATCTTCACATATATGTACAACAAATTATCAATATATTTACAATAATAATTAACAACAAAAACAATATTTTTTATTTGGGTGTTTACAATAATAGTCAGTTTCCATGCAATAATATCTTTACAACAAATCGGAAACATACTTACAACAATAATTAATAACAAAAACCAACATTATTTTATTTGGATGTTTACAATAAAAGTCTACTTTCATTCCAGAAATATCTTTAGAACAAACCAGTAAAATATTTACAACAATAATTAGCAACACAGGTCACAAATAATTTGGGTGTTTACAATAAAAGTCGTAAACATCATCCACAAAAACCACAGACTATTTAATTTGCTACAGATAAAAGTATAACAAAAATCACCTACTATTTTATCCAAAGTCACAAATGGTTACAACAAAATAAAAAATCACTTTGTTATTAGCATAAAAAAAGTTGTCTCTTTACAACAATTGTTAACAACAAATCCTACAAAAATTACGGATTGTTTACAACAAATAGTTCATCAGTTTTGCAGCGAAACCATTGTTGGGCCGAAAAAAGAAGGCCCATTAAGCCGGCGCGAGAGCGAGGCCGGACGACCGATCGCTGGCGCACGATCGGTCGCCGGATCCAAAGTGTTTTCCTTTGGCTTATAAGCCCGCCCGGAAAGCTAACCTAAAAGCCTAACCAAACATCTCCTTAGTGTTTAGCGATGCCGCCGCGGCATGGCCGCTCTAAAAAAAAAGTTAATTTAACTGAAAACACTCAAAATTTGAATAAAATCCGACCAAATTTAAACAAAAAAATGAACTAACGGCGCCTGCGGCGGCTGGAGAGATTGTAGTAGTGGAAGAAGTTGTAGTGGTCGTTGATCACGATGTCCTGCTTGTCGCGAGAGTCGGCGGGCTCCTCCTTCACCGCGTCGCTGGGATCTGCCGCTCTTGCGGATGGACATGACGAGCGCGTCATTGATGTTCCCCGCCCACGCGGTGTGGTCGCTCAGCGACGACATGTAGACGTCGATGTATCTCGGCATGTCGTTGGGATCGTCGCTGCTTGCGGAGGAGCGCCGCCACCTCCTCCACCTCCTCCTTCACCTCCGGCTTCGACGGAGAAGGTCAGAATGTTGCCGCTACTACGGCACCGCCTCGCGGATCATAATGCCGTTGATGCAACGTCTGCGCCGGAGTCTCGTAATCCTCCTTCACCTCGTGCTTCGGCACAGGGGGTAGGGAGACGCGGTAGGAGGAGGACAGCGTCGAGCGCGCTGGCCCTGGCAATGAAGAGTGGGAGGAGGACAATCGCCTCGAAATCCAATGGTGCCTCATTTGAAATATTTACTTTTTTATTTTTTTTAATTGTCGTGAGTTATGATTGGTCAATTTTGAGACGTGCATTGCACGTGCCCACTAACTAGTGTTATAGAAAGCAGAGGTTTGAGTAGAAGAACACTACCACCGCTAGCAGCAGGGCTGTCAGCGAAGGTTCCTCCGCGACCTTTGTCGCCTCTAGGAACCACATCCTTGGAGACCCCATCGTCGCGCCACCAGCCTCACCTCCATGGCCTAGGATAGCCCGCAACCGACATCGCCTCCAGGTAGTGCTACCCAGTTCTCACTGCATGCCTGCCGTCTCGCCACCTCCCGGCCAAGATTCATCGCTCCACTTCGATGTGCACAGCCGCCTGAGTGTGCCACCGCATTCATGTGTTGCCTAGCTTCTCGTCCCACCCACAACGTTTTTTCTTCTTTGCTTGTGCGGGCTTGATCTTCTTCTCGTTCTTGCTTGTGTTTGACTTAAATCCAATCCCCTCCTTCCCATTATTTGATCTTTGATTGCTCAAAAGATCGTCCAAATTTTTCTCACCTTAGGGAGGAAAGGACTTAACAAACTTGGCCTTCAACCTAGTGTTCTCCTTAATAACATTTACATGATCAGAGGAAGGAGTAGAAGAACTAGGCATATCATTTTTAGTGAATTGAATTTGAAGTTGCTCATGAGACTTGGTAAGGGTAGAGAATTCATTTTCCAAGGCCTTGTGAGCCTTTTCAAGTTTCTCTAACTCCTTAGTTAGTTTAGCATGACCCACACCAAATTCAACCTTTTCCTTTTTAAGCACATTAGACAAAGCTATAGAGTGATCACGCTCTTTAGTGAGATTGGATAAGGTTTCATTATGAGTTTCCTCAATGAAAGACGATTTTTCTTCTAGAGCTTCTCTAAGTTCTTGATCTTCCTCGAGAGCTTGAGATAATGCACCAATCTCATCGGCATTTTCTCTCTCAAACCTCTCCTTGAAATCAAGGAGATCATTAGCATGTGCAAGCCTATCCAAGAGAGCTTGGACATGCTTTTTGGCTTCAACTTGCAAGTTATAGATAAATTCATCCAAACTAACAATTTCTCTCTTTACCTTGAGACTTTCAACATCACACTCTTAGTCAATAGTCTTGGAGGTGGGTTTAGATGAAGTTGTTACCTCGGAGGTCTTGGCCATGAGGCACTTGTTGAGGTTGAAGGAGAGATTCGAAGAGAGATGTCATAGGGGTAGAGGAACTAGTGGCCTTTTCACTCAGTGTGTCTTTGCAAGCATCTTCTTCATATCCAGAAGCATGATCTTGAGAAGTCTTAACCATAAGACATTTTGCATTGTTGGAGGAGTCCTCATTGGGGGATTCAAAGAGTGAAGATGAAGGTGTGGAGGTGATGGCAATGGCGGCCACCTCACTTCTTATGTCTTATTTTTCATCTTCTTCTTCCCCGGAAGAATATTCTTCACGGGCAACTAATACATACTTCGATGGCTTCTTGCAAATGTCATAGCCACTTTTCTTGACAAATGGCTTCTTGCGAGGAGCTTTTGACTTGTCCTTGAGAATGAGCTTTCCACCATGATCTTATCTATTTTCATATGGGCACTCGGCAATGAAGTGGTCTTGGTTACCACAATTGTAGGAAGTTCTTGCTCTTGGGCCCTTGGCATCTCCTCTTTGGTTTCCCTTTAACTTGTACTTGGAAGGGTCTCTCCAAAAGGATTTTGTGAGAAGAGAAATGTGACCATGTAGATCACGTTTGAGTTCTTCAGAGTGCCCTTCATACTTGGTTTCCCTCAACCCTTCTTCATCCTCTTCATAAACATGCGCCTTCAATGCGAGGTTTTCACTTCTCTTAATCCCAATGGCTCGGTCACGACTATCAACCGCAATTTTTGACTCAGCCTTGAAGGCATCCATTTATTGCATGACATCATTGGAGGTCATTTTCTCAAAGTTGTGCTTCTTCTTGAGGATCCTTAGGTCGGCCGGTTCAAAGGGAAAGAGAGCATTGACGTACTTCCTCTTAATCCAATCATCATCAACATAAGTGGCACCAAGGTCTCGTAAATTGATAGCAAGAGCCTTGAGGTGGCGGTACATATCCTGATATCCCAATGATTTTCACCATCTTCCATGTAGAATCCTTCGGCTTTATTGCTAACATCTTGGAACTTATTTTGCCTCATGCTTGAGCTACCAAGGAATACTTCGGTGAGAATCTCCCAAGCATCCTTGGCGGTGGTGGCCTTCTCGATGTAGGGTCTATCATCCTCACTAACAGTTTGTTGAATCATGTATAAGGCGGTGGCGTTGAGTTGACAATCAACCACTTCCCTACGAGATAAACCGTTAAGATTGTTAGGCTTGTATCCTTCCACAAAAGTTCTCCATAGTTCAATAATGAGGAATTTAAATAGGACTTCATCTTGGTTTGCCACAAAGAAAATGCATTAGGATTAAGCGATGGTGGATCTCCTCGGGGAGTTATCCGAGGGTGAGGAATGGGAGGATCCGGAGAGTACACGGGCGGAGGAGCAACTGTCGAGTACACTCCGGTTGCTTTAGGATCTATCTTGAGAGAGGACTCACCACTACCATCTTCACCCTTGGTTTCGGCCTCCGTAGGGGCACCAAGAGAGGTCTTATCCAAACTAGGATAGCCAACCTCGGTAGTGGTGGTAGGAGGGATAGGAGGTTTATTGGCTTGCATAAATATCGTCATCTCCTTAATTCACCCATGGAGTCATTCATCGAGGAGATTGATGATTTCAAATCCTTGATGTCCTCCATAGATGCGGGCTCCAAACTAGCAACCCCCTCCTCGGCCATACTATCTTAGGCAGTAAAGCCCGAATAAGAGCCGAGGCTGTGATACCAATTGAAAGGATCGTATGACACCTAGAGGGAGTTAATAGGTGTTACCTCAAATTTTAATTCATTTTCAATTTAGGCTTGACACAAAGGTAAATTCTCTAGATATGCAACTATGTGAATTTACCTATATGACAAGATACAAGCAACAATACACAATACAAGATACAATTAGTAAAGTGCGTTAAGAGGATAGAGGTAATCGAGGTGGAGCACGCGGAGAGACGAGGGTTTGATTCCCGTAGTTCCTTCCTTGTAAAGGGAAGTACGTCTACATTTCGAGGGGTGTGGTGCCACGAAGGTCAACCAACGCCACGAAGGCTCACCCTATTCTCCGCTAAGCAACACCACAAAGGCCTAGCTCATGCTCCACTAAGCGGTTGACTTGAGGTCGCAACCGACACCTTTACATAAAGCTTGGGGCACACATCCACAACCGAATTGGAGGCTCCCAAGATGTAACCACGAAGCTTTACACGAAGAGTATCTTCAAGATCACCTCACAAATATCCACTAAGAATGTTGATGAAACACAAATTCCTTCGGTGGAAGTATAGATCTAGGTCTCCTTTACCAAATCCTCAAATAGGGTGAAGTTTGAGGGAGGGAGTAGAGAGATCTAGGAAATTTGAGCTCTAGCAATGGAGTTCCTTGAGATGTGCTTGAAGAGTTGACTCCATTGGGGAAGAAGGGGGCATTTATACCCCCCACGAATTAGAGTTGTTGCATAAAATAAGGCTGGAAATTCCAGTGTAAGTTGCAGGCGGAATTCTCCCCCCCCCCCCCTCGAAAATTCCAGCCCCTCGACAGACATTTCCGGCCAAATTTTTGGGGGTATCCAATATGTCTAGACAGAAAGTCCTTAGCCGAATGTTGCGAGCCAGAAATTCTGGCCCGGAATTTCCGACCTGGAAATTCCAATTTCCTTCCATTCTTCTTTATTTTCATCAAATGATTCTTCCCTTTTAATTCTTCTTAGTTCAAACAAACTATAGATCATATCTGCACACTAAGCAACATTAGATTATCTCACATGTTGTCATCAAACACACAAAACCATAATTATGGAGAGATGTTCTTTCAACATGGCGTCGGAATCTGAATTTGATCGACATTCGTGAAAGAAATAGAATGCAACAAGCAATTAAACTAACATTACATTTCCGCGGGCATGTTTCTGCGGACGACCGGATGAAGAGGACCTGCCGGGCAGCCTCTTCCTCAAAGATAGGTCGGACCTGGCCTCCAGCGCTGGGTCATCTGACGACGGCCAGGCAAAGAGGACATGACGAGAAGCTTCCGGGGTGGAAGCACCACGCCTCTTCCTAACTGTACCCCAAGGAGTCACGACGGGCAATGAAGGAGTGGCGAAAGAGAACATGTTCTTTGTAATGTCCCAGGTTTAGAGACGATCGAGGGGTAGATTTTATAAAGGGATGTGCATTGCATAGTAAATTCTGGGGAAATTTCGCGCTTTTAAACAAAAACTGCATCGAAGGGGGACAAGTTTCTCTCTCGACACCTTACAGGTTAGGGTTTTGAGAGTGCGACAAACTTGTTTCTCACTTCACTAGTTTAGGGTTTTGAGATGAGAGAGGAGAGTTTGCTTGATTGAATTCCAAATGATATGACATGGTTGAATTCAAACCAAGGTTGAATTTGAATTTCAAATTCAAACATTAAATAATTACTTAAATAATTCAATTGAGGAAATTCATTAAGTAAATGGTCAATAATAAATAAGATGAACAATTATATTAAAGTAAAGCTCATTAGAGAAAACTTTGAGCTTTATTGATCATCACACAAATTACAATGTCATTACAATATTCATAAGTGAAATAAAAGAATAATACAACACATTACATAAATGGGCAGAATAGAAAATAAAGAAAAATTACAAGTTAATAGTCCTAGTCTAAATTCTACAAGGTCATCCTCATTTGATCTTGTATTTGATGAAGTCCTTGTCCATTTTTTGTTCAATTGATGATCCCTGCACATATTCACAAAAAAAGAAGAGTTATGCCAAGTGGCATAGCCACTTGGCAGGTTAGAAACAAAGGAAAATAAGCAGATATGATCAACTCTGCCGAGCTGATCCTCTCAATGTCCCAAGTGCAAAGTATCTGGTTCACACAGACACCCAAGCAGCACACACATCAGGTGTGCATGCTCAACACCCAGGCACTGGTTGTGCATGTGGCACAACACATACACAGCATCAGTGAGTCACCAAAGTGACCAGACCCAAGCTGTCGACCAGGGAGAGCTTAGCAGCACCATATATAACCTTTACAGTGCTCAAACCCTAGCCATTTGTTCATCCATCGACACAGCAGTGGTAAGTTCACCAAGAACAGCCAAGAACACCAAGAACAGATGAACAGCTAGAGCTGTTCCATCTATTCCCAATCACCAGGAAATAAACCAAGCTTCACAAGCTCATCAGGAGGAGCAGGGAAAGCAACTCAACCATCAGATCAACACTGAAGAAAAACCTCTACACCAACATCAAAATCTAGGAGCTGGAGTGAGGTATATAACTCAACATGAACAAACCAGATGGTTTTGTTCATAAATAAGCATGTGCATCAAACACACAGAAGCAAAGGGTGGGGTACCCTGTTTGTGTCATCATTTGGCTACTAAGCCATATGGTGCAAGCAAGAGTAGAGAGGCCACTGGTTAAGCATCTAAAGGGAACAACAGCCATGTAAATTAATGCATAACTGAAGAAATCCAGCAGCAGATGAAGACACAGCTAGCCTGGCCACATACTCAACACCTATAGCTATTGATTCCATCAGACTGATAGACAATATGTGTCTATTTAAGTTTGTCAACAGCAAAGAGCCACTGGAAGTCCAAATCTGGATCAACCAGTAAGCATCTAGTAATCACAGCAAGCCAACAAGATGTGGGAGCTTCCTGAACAATCAAGAATGGCTGTTGAGGCAACCTCTACCACTTAAGCAATCAAACCATCAAACCAGCACATATATCATTACCCAGAAGGGTTCAAATGAAGCTAGGGTCCCCAATATATGATTGGCATCCCTCTAGCTTAACTAATTCATTCATATGATCATCACTGCAGAGCAGTTCACATCATTTATCTACTTAATG
The DNA here is from genome assembly GCA_030979885.1 of Lolium multiflorum. Lineage (NCBI taxonomy): Eukaryota > Viridiplantae > Streptophyta > Magnoliopsida > Poales > Poaceae > Lolium > Lolium multiflorum. Next base: position 31,583,778 of record CM061747.1, on the reverse strand, counting down.
AATCAAAGCTACACAGATAAATGAAACAGAGAAGTAAGCTATGCACCAGGCCATGCAGATGATCCAATGGATCATTGCAGATAGTAGCAGGGGCTTAAGCAAACACCAAGGAGTACAAACACAAGCCACTGTGTTACACTGATATCAGGAGGGCATCAGCTAGACACAAGAATGAAACAGCAGCCATTCACCAAGCAACTGATGATCATAAGATCATCAGGACTTGATCAAGCATGCTAGAATCCATTCCAAGCAATTACCACATGAACAGATAATTAATTAACTGAACAATTGCATTACAGATAAGAGCATCAGGCTTTATAATTGTATCCAGAAGCACATCAAAGGCTTGATGAACCAAAGGATCACAATATACAAGAAAAGCACATGTCAATTCATCACTGAATCACACTGCTAAACCAACAGTACAGCTCAATGGAGCATAATCATGAATCTGAACTAAATGAACTAGCTCAAAGGCACTGGCACTTGCAAGTATGCAAGGATTAACCATCACAATCAAGTCAGAAACAGAATTAAGCACACACAGTATGCCCTAGTGACAGTAAAAAGGAATAGGAGCATGTCAACAGGCCATGAGCATCACCGGATGCTCATGAGCAATCACAGGAGGGCCACAGCCAGAGATGGAAATGAACAGATAGAGCTAGGAAACACAGAAGCAAGCTTTCACAGGCACATAGCTTAGCAATCTTGCGCAATAGCACACGCATAGCGCAGCAGCATAGCATAGCAGGAGCAGGCAAACATGGCGCTGCAGAAGAACACAGCAGTGCTTGCGTAGGCAAGCATACCACAGCAGTAGGTCTAGAGGTGGAAGAAGGTCAGGCACAGTAGAAGGAAAGGAGGCGCACTTACCGAGTCGAGGAGAGCAGACAGCCATGGCGGCCACGGCGGCACGCGTCCGAACGACGGCGCCAGGCCATGGCCAAGCCAGGCTATCGTCGGGGCGCAGGGACCCCAACAGCACCACGGCGGGGCACGCGGCCACGCCAAGGCGTCAGGCTCGTCGGCAACGACGAGAGCGCGGCGATTCGCCCGCGGCCATGTCACCGGTGCGTTGAGGAAGAACGGCGGCGGCGGGGAAGAGCAGATCGACGCGGATCAATCGAAGCGCCGTCGAACGGCGGTTCGATTGGTACCCATCTCACCGCCGGCGGTGGCCGGAGTAGGCCGGATTAATTCGGCGACGGCAGCGGCGACCACGGGTCGCCAGAGCACGGGAGAGGATTAGGGTTTGGAGCGGCGCGAGGCGCGGGTGTGAGCGACCGCTCGGGTCGGTTGGACCCGAGCTGGTCTAGCCCAAACCACTGGGCTCCACTGACAGTGGGCCCAGGGGCAAAATAGTCTTTTCCAAATTCCATTAAAAACCAGGAATTTGAAAATTCAATAGAAAAGTGATAAAAGCTCTAAAAAAATAATTAAAAATATGAAAATAGATCAGCATAAAATTCTCTATCCAAATAAAATATCAAAGAGAATTTTTGAAGACAATGAAGAATAAGTCTTATTTTGATGAATTAAAATAATGATTTAAATCACACATATTATTTTCAATAATGAAAATAGCCCAATCATGCATTTGGACTTTAAAAACACCTTGACAACATTTCAAGGTTGTATTTTACTCTAAATCAAGGATTCCCAAATCATTCTTAGTATTAACCTCTCACATAAAATAATAAAACACCGGAAGGGGGGAACAAACCCTAAAAATGGAATCATGCATATTGCTTCTTTAACCATTGCCCTTATCGGACAATGATGCTATTTTTCAGAACAAGAGGACAAGGGTCAGTCCATACCTTCCAACCGCAGAACTTTGCAGTGTTCAGCAAGTTCATCACTTGCTCATGTCATTTGAGTATTTTTATCAAATTACTTGCAAAGTATTGGTTATCACTATTGCACAAAAATCAAAACCACTACTTTCATAACTATGAATATGACTATGTGGTGGGCAATGGAACCATGGATTGTGATGATATGGTGGAGGTTCCATTGCACGGGCTTATATCCATCTAGGATTAAACAACAAATGTCGCCGGTGATTCTTGTGCCGTAATACCCGTGTTAACCATAAGATCCGAGTGGGACGGAGTAGTCAAAAGTGTTTCCACCTCTCGTTCATCAACGGATGCGCTTACCGTAGACACTTGTATCTCGCTGCAGGCAAGCTGGGGAAGCCTAAAGTCCCCACGGCATAGTCCGTAGACACTTGTCGCTCGAAGTGCAAGCGGTGGGGGAGGCTAAAGTCCCCACGGTATTGCGGTCTATGATGGGTTGCAGCTACCGCGAGGAGTTTGGTTCGATCCCAGCATGTTGTCGTGGTCGGGGTCCATCCTTAAGTGGTATAAGGGACTGACGGGACCCGGGTCGGGGTATGCAACAAAGGGTGGGGTGTTCGAGGTAGCGGAGGAACATGATTGGCTAGACCTTATCCGGGCCTCACACCTAAGGAAGTGTGGACGGAAGCTGCCCGGTTGGCACCAAGGTTAAGATCTCTATGGGTAAAGCAACACACCTCTCGCAGAGTGTAAGAATCGTGACTCCGTCACTCCCCGTTCCGGATTGAGGAATCGCGAACGCGGCCGGAAAAGGAGCTCCATGAAGTTCTAGTAAACCGGTGAAGGCCGACGGACATAGCTCTTTGAATAAAAGCAAACTCTTGAAGAAATGTTTATCAAAATTTGCATTGGTATTAGACTTTCTCGGTTTAATATCTAGCTAGTGCATAAAACACCTCTTATCTATAATGAACTTGTTGAGTACGCTCACGTACTCATACCACTCCTTAAACCCCATGCTTAGATTGTCTGAATCGTCTGGAAGAGGACTACGACAAGAGTGAAGGAGCCGAGATTATCGGCTATGAAGAACCCGACCTCTCTGGAGGTGTTGAAGGTGTAGACTATCTCATAGTCTATGGATCCGGGGAGGCTTCCGGAGAACAAGCTTAGGAATATCTGTTGAGTAATAGTAGTAACCGAGCACTTTAGTATTTAGCTGCTCGAGGAAATAAATGTATAGTGTAATGAGACTCCTATATTATAAGTTAAGTTGGGTTCACCTCGAACTCAGGAGTATTCCTCTTAGGACCTAAGAAGCTCCAAGACAATATATGTTTGATGCTTGTAATAATAAGTGAATGAGTTATGGACCGCTATGTTCTGTTGTACTACTCGAGGGATGTAATATTTGCGGAATGGTACTTCGTGAATGTTATATCAACGACCGGCATACTACAACATGCAGTGGTATGCAGGAGGGTCACCACAGTTGGTATCAGAGCAAAAGCTTTGACCTTAGGTTGGAACCTAGTAAATGGGACTAAACGTTAGGAGTCAAATAGGATTAGTAAAGAATTCT